>JBBIGA010082883.1:0-11578 GCA_037576975.1 Alestes dentex | reverse complement strand
TCTCACCATACCAGTAGTTCCTAGCCCCATTTTATACCTGCCTGCTGGCCTACCCATTTCATTTACCTAATACATTACGTCCCAGGGGCTACATAGGCACTGAATGTTCCTAGAGATAACACAGGAAGCACAGTTCACTAGTTCAAAGGAACACTGCCTATCCATGCCTGAACTCCAAGACAAACACTACTACTGACCCAAAAGTCGGCTCTAATATGCTCAAAATCAATAAGCCAAAGTAATTTGGGGGGTTCTGTTCGGTGGAGTGATGAATCAAGACTGAAACTTTTCTGGCATTCAGATTGTAGTGGAAAATTTGATCTCATTGTGTACATGACTCTTGTCACGCTGCTTATTTTCATGCAAATAAGTGTCTATGAGTGCAAAGGTGTGAAAGGCTCAGAGTCAGAGACAGGACGTATTGACAAGTTCATGATATTCTGCGAAATGGTACATCTGGAGGAGGAAGAACGAAGCATATGCTGAACAGAACACACTGCCTGCAGTGATGCATGTTGGTGGCTTGGTGATGTTCTGGGGCTGCTTTGCTTCTTCTGGCACTGGAAACCTGCAGCGTGTGTAGGGCAAAACGGATTCAGTCAAATATCAGGAAGTCCTAGGAGAAAATGTTGTACTGTTTGTGCTGCAATTGAAGCTCGGGTTTTACTGGACCTTCCTTATCAGTCTGCGGAGAGGTGATAATAAAAGGTCAGAAAACTGCAGGGAATGCTAGGCGGCGCTCCATCAAACAGGTCCGGTGAGTTCTTTGGAAAACTCTCCCTTCAATGGAACAAGCAAATAACAATCCAATGACCTTCTGAACACCTGCAGAGCAGAGGAAACATTTTACACCAACAATAACATGTTTAGCCTTGTCTAGTTAGTAGGAACTGACACACATTCCTCTTGATATGAGAATTCTTCTCGGCTCACACTGTACTGTGCAAATGTCTTGATCCCCTCTCATTTCTTAATATTATTCTCCCAAAGATCCAGACTTTCTTGTATTTTAAACGTAGTCTTGAGGAACAGTTCTCCAGGCTTCCTAAAGGACTTTCAAAATTATCTCATTTTAAGTCCAGTTACTGAACCTGACCAGTTTCAAAGGAAAGTTTTTGTTTGTTAAGACACACAGTGACACTATGTATGAATCATTCAAGCAAGTGAAAGCACATCTATCTTAAGGCCTGAACCAGTGAAGAAACCGTAGCAGATGATTCCAGATGATCAGGCCAGTGATCAGTATACCAGTGGTGCTGAATACCAAGTATTTGAACACAGTATTTTGAACATATATAGGCACCATGTATCTTAAGGCACATTGCGTTTGTTCCCATTTTTTATTCAATCTACTCAGTGCCAAAGATAAGACAGTTTGACAGGCAGAAAATAATACCAAGAAGATGATTCAAAACAAAAAATGAAGGGGTTAAGACTTTTGCATAGTTCTGCATGTCAGACAGATACACAGTTAAGATTAATAGACCAGTGAAACCACTTTATAATCTCATACAGGGCAACAGTGTAAGGATTTTAAAACAGGGATGATATGTTGCCCTCTTTTACACATGGTGAGAACTCTGGCAGCATCAAGTTTGAAACCACAGAAGCTGTTTGAACAAAATGTACAAAAATGAACAAAACTAATTTTATTATAATTATGTAATAATTTTTACATTATCATTCATATCACATGTCATTGGATTCTACATCTTTATGTAAATATCTAATGGATGTATTAATGAATGAATCTCACAAATCTAATGAAGCAATTTCCTCTGATTCTATCTACCTATCTATCTGTCTAACTGAACATCCATCCATCTATTAATCCATCCATACATCCATATCTATTTATTATTCTATCAATCCATCTGTTCATTTATTCATCTATTTATCGATTCATCCATTTGTCTAACTAATGGTCCACCCTTCTGACTGTCCATCTATCTTTCCATCTATGTATATAGCCATCCCTCCATCCATCTCTCTGACTATATACCTGGAGACTTAACTGGAGGCCAGTTAAGAGATCATTGCAGAGATTAAAAGATTAGTCTATAACTTGTTGATGTTTATATGGTGATAAAATGCTGATTTAGGCAAATGCATTAACTTGGCCATTAATGCTGAGTTCATGAGAACACCAGGGTTCCTCGCTAGTTCTTTAAATTTCAATCCAAATAGACGACCTTTGCCTCTCATTTCTTTTCCCTATACTAAAATAATTTGTTTTATCTTTATTCAATTGAAGAAAGTTTAATCCCAACCAGTTTGTGACAAAATGAGTCGTCATGGTTGTTTGGAGGGAGAGCCGAGTAAATCTGCATTGCTGTGACACCTCATAGTCTAGAGTGGTGAAAAGAGTTTCAAATGGGTCACATGAAAAAAGGTGTGTGTTTTTAATACTGTAGAACAGCTTGTGTGTGTTTAGCTGGACATGCTAGAATTAGGATAGTTATGTGGAAACAGCAATAGAATTACTTGTTGTCTTGTTGCACACGTGCGAGACAGGAACATGTTTTGGACGTCTGAAAACAATTTTTTATTTGCCACTCAGAACATGTGAATACAGTTCAATGTTACATTTATAAATCCTGTAACAATACAGTAAAGTCTTTAATTTAGTCAGGACTAACTGACCCTTTCCTGAGAGTTCTGCTTGATTTATTCATATTTTGCTTCCAAAGATCTAGACTTTTTTGCCTTACAGTTCTGTAGGCATCCTGAAGGCCTCTCATGTTCAGTCCAGTCCAGTCCAGTAAAAAGTTTAGAAGAAGAAACTATTCAACAATATTACAGTTATGGTGAAAATCCGTGAATACAATCATCTACATTCTTTCATGCAAAGCATATATATATATTTATATATATGCATGCCCAGTTTACACCTGCTCAGGTCAGATTTTAGTCTAAGTGTTGTTTACACTCGGTACTCAAATGCATCTCGAATCAATCAGACTCAAACCGGATTACTATGCAATCCAGTTTTGCAGTAACATAGCCAGTGTTAAAGATGAGTCTGTTTAGAATAATGATCTCCTGTTAAAACACAATGTGTTGTTGCACGACAGTGAAATAAGACAAGGCGAAGGAGAAGTTTAACTAAACCGGAGCTTCATTTGTGCTGAATGGCTTGTCCAGATTGGAGACAGAATTAAAATCACATTCAAAGGAGAAATTCACATCAGGGGAGGAAATGAAAGAGCAGTGATGCAGCATTAAGTGGTGACGGCCTGGAAGGGGGCGCTCTCTTCCATAACAACACAGGGAGAAGCTTTGGTGAATGCATAATCATGGAAAGTATTTGTTTTTTCTTTTTTTTTTCCCCTCTGACATCACTAAAGTTTCAAACTAAAGCATAAACAGGTTGTTTTAAATTCACTACTTTTGTGGTGTCACAGAAAAGGCTTTTACACACATTATACACTCTCTGCTCTGTTATTTTTAAATTTCAAATCTGTAACAACTTCGGCTTGTTTTATTATTTTACTTCACAATTTGTTTTGATTCTTACTCATTTAAAAGTATGTAAACTTTTATAATTATAAATTAATTATAATGGTTTAATCATATACAATATTTAATCATCAGTCATTTTTAGAATTCATCAGAAAAGAGGAAAAGATGTCATTTACAAACATATCTTTAGTTCTGCCCCGAGGACAAACACCAAAGTAGGTCAGATACATATTGGATAGAGATAAGATTTAAACGGTCTCCATTCAAACGGGTGTGGAACAGTCAAAAGTCTGAAGAATTTCCTCCATTCTCTAAACATGGCAAGACAAGTTTATTTATTTGCGCACAAAAGTCATGCAATTCCTTTCCTTATAATGATCATTAAAACTTCTTAAATCTGCACAACAGAATAAAAGTAAGATTTAAACTAAAATGAACTTATTTAAACAAAAGTAAATAATATTATAAAGAATACTTTTACCATAAACCACAGAATGTACATTTACAATGCTGGAAGATTATTGGTGACTCAAAGCCTGTTATTCATTCAGTTCATTCCATTAAGTTGCAAGTTTTATGACCGTTTCATAAAGAAAAGAAGAGGGAGTGTCACATCTTGTTCCCTTCTCCATGCACGAATGGCAGGCGCACACACACCACTCAAAGTCTGCGTGCTGGCTTTACTTTGTTTATTCTTTTCCAAAGGTCAAACAAAACAAAAACTGACATGAGGGTCAGACATAGGACTGGATTAAATCAAAAGGAGCTGCAAAGGAACAACATAAACACAACGGTTGACCCACACCTGAACACCCAACACAAACCCTCTTAAATACACCAACATAAACCCCAACCACCAAGCATCCCACACAAACACTAAACTTAAACTAAACACAACTGTGACTCATTTCCCTTTTTAAACCACCCAATCCTCTTCAAAATAAAAGCAAACAAAACTCAATTCAAAGCTCAAAACAAAGGCGGCCTCTAGTGGCCGCTTTCAGGCCCTGACAGCGAGTAGTAAAATGGTGGTTTTACAGATATATAATTAGAGCTACTGATTAAATAAAGTTTTTTTTGGGCTTTTATAACAGAGCAGATCCGATCTCCAGGGCAGTTTGTTCCAGCAGGGGGCAGCATAATGACTAAAAGCCATTTCACCCTGTTTAGTTTCAGACCACGGCTCCACTAGCTGACCAGCTCCAGCTGATCTAAGAGGCCATCCAGGCTGATGTTCATCTAACACGGAGAGATATAATTGTGACCTAAACCACTCAGGGACTTAGAAACAACAAGACATTCTTTAAAGTCAATTCTGTATGTTTGGAGAACCGTGTGAGGATCTGAGGATTGGAGTAATGTTCTCCCCTTTGTCTTGGAGAATTTGCCATATCCAGGTTTAACAAAAGTGGCCCAAGAAAGGGCCCTTGTGGTACTCCATATGGCATGATGCTGTAAAGTCCCTCTTGAAGAATGGGAACACTTGAAAAAAGTTTCTAGGCTTGGACATATGATACTACAGAAATAAAACAACATGAGGGTTAGGGTTAGTGTATTTGTATAATACCATTGCAGCTAGTGGGGGTTCTTTAAACTAAAAATAGTTTACACATATGTGACGGGTTCACCTCCACAGCACCATTCTACTGCTTCCACCCACACCATCAGACGCTTGGACAGCCAAGTGGATCACAAGTTCCCTTTTTATTTGCTTTTCTGGAACACATACAAGGTACAGTGAAGTCAGTGGGAGTTTGGTCTGGATAACTCGGGTAACTGGTCCATTCAGTGTCCTGAATTGCTTTGAGCCACTTCATGTGACCTCCCACTTAAATGTACCAGGCTACTACTAGAGGGCACCATTGCACCATTTAAAATAATTTAATCACATACTCTGGGTCTACTCTGTTACACATATTTATTTTAAATGCTTCTTGAAAGAAACATCTATCTTTATGTCATTGCTCCGACATGCCCTTTTTGGTTAAAAACTGACTGCACTTGCTGGAATTTGTCAAACCAAACTAGTGACTTTTCCTTGTTTACTTTATTTCAAAGATATTTGTAGAACATTTAACAGTTTATCTGAATGCAAGAGAGGGTGCTACTTAGAGATTGGAGAGTTATTCTGAGTGATGGGGGAGAGGGAGGACAACTCTTCCCCATTCAGAGAGCGAGAGAGAGAAATAGTTATACTGAGTGATGGGGGAGAGGGAGGACCACTCTACCCATCCAGTGAGAGAGAGGACAGTTATATTGATTGATGGGGGATGGGAACTCCACTCAGGAGTCCATATAAAGAGGCTTAAAAGAAACAGCTGGTGTGTAATGGAAAACATTTTTTTTCCTGTAATAAAGATGATATTAATCCCAGCACTGATATGCCTTGAATGTGTAAAACCCACTCCCAACCGTGTACATCATAAAAAAAAAAAAGAATTCAAGAGGTTTTTATTGTGTTTGAGAAGAAAGTCTTCACATATACAGAGTACTGTGTAAAAGCCTTAGACACCTGAGAACATCCATCCATCTATTCTCTGAGCCACTTAACTCAAGCAGGTTGGGTGTTGGGGGGTGCTGGAGCCTACCTGAGAGTATGATATATGAAAAGCTATTAATTTTTTTGATTTACTTATAAGCTATTTTTTCTATGTATAGAATAAATACAAATCACAAACACAATAAGCAGGTTGCTTTATGTATTTTTTTCTTGGCACTTATTACTGTATTTACTTGGCATCTTTAGTAAACATGAGTTAAATGTCAAAATAAGTCCTATTCATTAATAACCCTATGAATCTTGATGGTTTTAAATGTTTACAACGTTCTCAAAGATCACACTGTTTCACTGTAAAATAAATTTGGTGTTTTAAATTTAAAACGAAATTTTTTCTAGACTGCCTTTCAACTTTCTGCTGGTTCAACTAGGGGTGGGCAACTCCGGTCCTGGAGGGCCGTGGTCCAGCACGTTTTGGTGATTTCCCTGCTCAGAAACACCTAGCTCACCTCATCAGTTAATTGTCAGGTTTAGTGAATGTGTTTGAGGAGAACTACCATCAAACTGTGCTGGACACCGGCCCTCCAGGACCGGAGTTGCCCTCCCCTGCGAAAAAATGTTTTTTTCACCATAACGACCTGTACTCAAGCTGCTCGACAGCGGCGCCCAAAAGTGGCCCACAGCTGAGCTGATTGGTCGAAATGTTGTTTTAACAACAGACTTGGTAAGAGACCTTTTCTTACTGTCTGTGCCAAAAATCAACAATGGAGACACAAATTTACAACTGGGGTCAAAGAGGTACAAGCACTACTGTCTGTCTGGACTGATGATACATTTCAATGGGAGTTTTCTATATACTAACAAATGTATCTTTAAGACTGTGAGAAGTGTGAAGGTGTACAAGGCCATCGTTAACAAGTAGCCAGGATTGGTTTTTATCATATGCTGAGAAAAAACTAAAAAACTGAAACAAGACTATAAAAAATAAAAGGCCACAATGAAAAAAGCCGCTCTGACAAAAAAAGTGTCCGCTAAACTTTCGACTAAATGGACGGAGGCGATGTTCGACGATAAACTGCAGGGAGGGAATTGAGTCTGTTACTGATCTGAGATTTACTTGAAAATCAAAGCGTTCTCCAACTTCCATACCATTGCAGTACAATTTAGGTACAGCACTGTTCCTGTATACCTGTGGAAAAGTGCCGGTAGAGAACCACCACAACATCTCATGACCAGAGCGCTCAAACTTTTGCATGCAGCTGTAACATTCATTTACAATTCCTAATAAAACTGTATTTGGCACTTCTGTTTCAATGAAAAAAAGCCAGCTACAACATTAAATCAGGTCTGCAGATCAAGGCCAGTTTTTTGAATTGTGGATCCAGATCTGTAAGAACGTCTGGATGGAACTCGCTTCCAGGAATGGAGATGGCATCCAGCTGAGGGTCCATCATGGGTTCTCCTTCATACGCATAGCAGTGGGGCTCATAATCACCTAGCTCTTCTCCTGGGGCCTGGATCTTGATTAGGTTCTGCAAACAACGACGAGTCAGAACTTTATAAAAAAACATTTACATTGTCTAGCACTGAAGTCCTAAAGTAATAAATCCTAAAAATGCAACAATCTCAGTACAGTCCAAGAGTCTCAAATGTTCCCATGTTCTCGTTTCTCAAATGTTCTCCTCCTTTCATACGGCTAAAGCATGTTCTCCCCATTCATACGGTTCTAGAGTGTTTTCCCAGTCTCCACGGTTCAAGAATATTCTTATTTGTAGTTCCGTCCAATTCCTGGATCCAGTTTTCCCTCCTATATCCTCAGGGGGGAAACTATGAACTAGAGTAAATTTTGAGTCGTGGTACTGAGAACCTGCTTGGACCCGTGGGTGCTACTTTTGGAATGCAATGGCTAAAGCTGCCCTGAAAAGAAGAGAAAACCACCCTGTGTTTTTATAACTAGTAAACAGTACTATGCAAAAGTAAGTTTTCATATTTAGCTTCCAAAGAGCCAGATTTTCTAGTTTACTTATGTATATTTAATGGAACAGTTCTCCAGGCTTCCTGAAGGACTTTGCAATGTCTTGATCCACTCTCATTTCTTAATATTA
This sequence comes from Alestes dentex, assembly GCA_037576975.1. Taxonomy (NCBI): domain Eukaryota; kingdom Metazoa; phylum Chordata; class Actinopteri; order Characiformes; family Alestidae; genus Alestes; species Alestes dentex. Next base: position 3,514 of record JBBIGA010082883.1, on the reverse strand, counting down.
TTCTCCCAAAGATCCAGACTTTCTTGTATTTTAAACGTAGTCTTGAGGAACAGTTCTCCAGGCTTTCTAAAAGACTTTCAAAATTCTCTCATTTTCAGTCCAGTCCCTGAACCTGACTAATTCCAGAGGAATGTTTTTAGTTAAGCCACACAGTGACCTACGTATGAGTCATTCAAGCAGAACAAAGCACATCTAACTTAAGGCCTGAACCAGTGAGGAACAGGTGCAGATGATTCCTGATGAGCAGGCCTTTTCTAGAATATACTGGTATACTGGTGGTGCTGAATGCTGAGTGGTTGGACCTTTATCTAGGCACCTATCTTCAGGCAATTTGCAGCCTGTTGCAGTAAAACATTTGTTTCATTTAATCTACTTAGTATCCAAAGAAAAGACAGTTTAACAAGCAGAAAATAGTGCCATAATTTGCACCAACAAGGTCATTCAAATCAAAAGGCAAAGAAATAAGAAGAGCTCAAGACTTTGGCAAAACACTATTTCACTAACGGAGAACTAGAACACTTTATGTTCCCGTTTTAATGTACCTTAATATTTACTGCAATTTGTTTCACTGGCAAAACACACACTCCCAGCTTGTATAAACAGGTTTAAGAGAATCTCATGTTTGCAAATTAATATCAGACAAATTGTGTAAACTATTCCAGGCAGTTATGAGTGGGGCATGGGCTGAGTCTTTGGTGGTTGTAGTTTCCCTGCTTTCGTATTGACTACCAGTCAAAAGATTTGGCACACACTGAGATTTTCTGCATTTGCATGTTATTCTCTTCATATTTACTAAAAATACACGGGGTATTCTTTGCCAACAATTAAGTCTTAATTGGCCAGAAAATGTTTTTGTTATTAATCACTACTGACCTAAAACACTATTAAGTGATGAAACTGATAACTAGTGCACTGTTACATATTCTTTCATCTTACAAAGGAAACTTTTATTTGACATATTTTCATTTACAGTTTGCTCAGTTACACTCAACATCTTTATAATGTATAACAAGAAAAAATGGATAAGAGGTAAAAACTTGTGGGATTCAAAAACATTTGACTGTTAGGGAAAAACTTTTGAAACTATTCATGAAATTGTTCTAGATTACTAAAGCATCTAGAATGAATCCTGCACAAATTCGTCTCATAATGGAATTTCAGATGTGAGGGGCAGATGTACCTGGTTGAGCTGGGTGACGAGGCCTCGTCTCTGGTGGAAGATGTCCACGTTGTAAGTAGAGTACCTAGAACTCATCGTTTCCTGATTAGGTAAAATTAGGAAAGAATTATTTTTAAGCTTCTGGATCTGGATTCAGTCCCAATTCCTTGACATATCTAATTCCTGGATTCAGTCCCAATTCTTACCCTTTGAGGGGGTGAAAAACTTTTGAAACTATTCACGAAATTGTTCTAGAGCAACTAGAATGAAATCTGCATACATTCGTCTCATAATTATTCTGAGTGAACAGAATAATACGAAAACAGTGCGGTTTGACCTTACCTTCCTGGTTTGATGACTTCTGCGTGAATGTCTTGAGGAACTCTGGAATTTGCACAGAAACAGTCAATCACCATAAAGAACCAGAAAACAGAGCTTTCAGTTAACAGGCTTTTCAGTTATCGGGATATTTACCCGTCGCACAGATCTCCTCACCATGTCTTCCTGTTGGAATGCATCCTTGTAAATCTGTAAGCAGACATATAAATATTTACACACACACACACACACACACACACACACACACATTAGTGAATTAGTGTACTGTACATATACACCTACAGTTAGATTTATTCTTGTGATAGTGGTGGTCAGTGGTGATTGATGTGTGATTAGTGTTTGATCGTTATAGAAATGATCACATACATTTTGATGCATGTTCCCATGTGTTGAAATTTCATTGTATGTTGGCCCATTATTGATGCTCCCCTTTATGGGACAGTCCACTTGGGTTATTTTGAACGGAACCTTCATGAGGACAAATGGAGCGCAAATATTTTTTTTAAGACTTGTTTTACAGTTGCATTAATTATTAAAATAATTAATATGTTACTTAAAAGATTGATGAAATGATATGTTCTGTTACCTTGCAGTCACTGCCAAGAGTCTCTGTGTTTGATTCAAGGAAACGTGAGCTGGGACCATCATCCGTTGGGATCATTTTTATCTCATGTTTGCAGGATATCAGGAAAACCATGAGGAGGATTGCTGCCAAATAAGAGAATCACTTAGTCTTCTAGTCAGGTCTAAAATAACAATAGGGCTGTTAGCAAATTTCTGTACAGTTCTAGTTTATACTAAGGCACTTAGGACTAGTTGTTTGATAACGTCATCACACACACAGTGGAGGAACACATGTCCAACACTGAGCAACTTTTATTGAAGTTCTCTGTAACATTAACAGTCAACATGACAATTAAACAAAACAAAACACAGGCTGATTCATAAAAAGGGCGGTACTGTTGGTGCAAGTGGAATATAAACACAAGACCACAACAAGACGAGAGACACGGCAGCAGAGGAGACAGACACACATCGCATGTGTGGAGATCCTTCATTCTAGACACACAAACAGCACGGTCACCTGCACAACCTGCAAGTCAGTGTTAAAGCACAGTAACAGTACCGGCATTCTGCACGGCATCTGAAACGGCACCGCTAGCTAACATGGCTAACGCTAGCACTGCAGAGAGTCGTCCAGTCCAGAGGACGCTGAGTGGCTGCGTGGCTTAAACTGTTCCCACTTTCTGTTGTGCACTTAAATTTACCAGAAATTCAAGGCATTTGCCTTTGTTTTGCTTTGTTTAATTGTCATGTTGACTGTTAATGTTACTGAGAATTTTAATAAGAGTTGCTCAGTGTTGGAAACCTGTGTTCCTCCGCTGCGTGTGTGATGACGTCATCAAATGATTAGTCGACTCGACTATGTTGACGGATAAGTCGACTTGAAAAAATCTGGAGTTGTTAATGCCCTATTATATATATATACCGAAATTTTCGGGCCGAAAATGGCAAAAAATGCATTTTCTGTTTCGGCCGAAATTTTTTTTTACGCGACCAAAACAGTGATGACGCAATGATGATGCAGATGATGCATCCACAGCCTGCACGCACCAGATTGGATTAGTCAGCATGTCTGCCGTGTGGTGCATTTCTATATTTCTAAGAAAAACACGCGAAAAGCCGTTTGTCTCAACGTCGGGATAAATTTATCATATAAAATCAAAACATCCCGATCGTCATGCAGAGTATGAAGCACAGAAGAGGCCGTTGAGCCCATCCACTCGTAGCCTAGTGGTTAGCGTGCCCGCCGCGCGATCAGAAAGTCGCGGGTTTGAGTCCCAAGGCCACTAGGCATCTTTGAGGTACCCTGAGTTTTCCAGTGATTACAGTTAACATATGTCAGTCTTTGTATTAATACACTATTTTGTGATAGGCGTACAGAGAATGTTGTTATATCTTTCAACAGTTTTTAAAGCACTTGTTCTGAATGCAATTTGTTCATGCACTTCGCTC
>JBBIGA010082872.1:0-11579 GCA_037576975.1 Alestes dentex | reverse complement strand
TTATTTATTTTTCTTTTTTTTTTTTACATATTTCAAAATCACAAGCAGCCCTTAACAATGAATGTTTTATGAATTGTCATAGAAACACCCCAACAGTTTCATTATCTTACATTAAAGGTTAAAGTAATCTATCCCTACCCCTGTAAAGTGGACCTTTTACATATACAAGGTTCTGTGCTGAGAGCAGCGATATGTTTCTCTTCTTTACCCTGGCAGGTGCGTCCGTTGGGGGACAGTGTGTAGCCTGTTGGAGGGCAAGTGCATTCAAAGCTGCCAGGAGTGTTCAGACAATGATAGGAGCAAACATTTCCTCCAGAGATCAGGGCACATTCATTGACATCTAAAAACAAGATCAAAACCTTCAGAACAGTTTATGTTTATATTAATGCAAAACGGAAAGGTGTAAAAAGTCTTGAATTAACCAATTGTTAAATCCAACCCTTAAATGATGAATACACCCTGATGTGCTCTTTTTAGAACAGATGTAGTTACACTGGAAATGATGACTAACGTTTTCATTAAACAGAATAGCAAATATTAGTTGGAAATATTTAATTACCTTTAAAATAACCTGACCTAAACAAACCTCGTTCAAGAATGAACAGTTTTCTCAAAAGCATGGTAAACAACTTTTTTAGAACCTTTGAAGTTACACAAAACAAATAGATTTCCTTGCAAGAGCTAAATTCCTTCAGCCTCTTACCTTCACATGTACGCCCGTCCGTATTGCTGAGCTGGTACCCACGGCGGCAGTAACACTGATAGGACCCATAGACGTTGGCACACTCTTGGCTACATGGGTTGCTCTCGCATTCGTTCACATCTAGAGGACAGATCCATTCAGGGCTGAGTAAACACACTTCAGATCTGATCCACTGTTACTACACTGTTTAACTGCACACTCACCTTCACAGTTCCTGCCATCACTGGCGAGCCTGAATCCAGCATGGCAGCTGCAGTGGTACGACCCGGGAATGTTCTCACATTTATGTGCACACAGATGCCCAGGATAGTTTCTGCATTCGTCAACATCTGCCAGGAACAGGTGTGAGTGACATGGTCTGTCATGTAGACATCTGTATATCTGCGTATCTACATATCTGTATATCTGTGCATCTAATACAGACACACTGGCCACTTGACTGGAAACCCTCCCTTACAACACCATCTTTCTAGTGTATGAGGCTGTAGTCCATTTGATGGTGCACAATTTGTGTGAGCCATCCTCTACCCCTTTCTGACCATAGATTTGCATGGTCAGAAAACTGTTTCCTCCATCTATAAATATACATCTATATTTATATACGTTCAGTTTAAAATAAAAGAAAATGGAAAAAGTTATCAAAACATGTATTTGTGGACCCTGGAGAATCTAGAGAGATTCTCTATTGATCTATATCTCATTAAACAAATGTGTTTTTCTGCACAAAATTTACTTCTTTTAAAGATTCTGTTTTTTCATATTTTCTCCCATTGTGATTTGGTGTAATCTACCACAAAGACAACTACAACACACCCAAAACCAGGGATTTTTCACCTTACTATGAGATACACTACAAAAATACAAACTGAAAATTAGATGTGAAGGTAAATATTAATCACAAAAGCAAAATTAATTGAAGCAAAAAAGTGGGTAAGCACGCATAAGTATTTTTGTAGTTCTTCACGTCACATAAAAAAATGCCTATATTTGTAATAAAATATAAACAATATATAAATAATATAAATATGTGGCACTTTAAACAGAAAATAATCATCAAAGATTAAGTTTCCATGCACAATAATTCTATGCACTCTATGCATTTCTCTAAACCAAAAGTCTTTTAGAAGACTGTATTCTAATATAAGATTGAAGTGTAATTTTTTTCTCATTTCAAGATATTCAGTGTGGTGTAAAGAACTATTATTGTTCATTTCAAGAAATGTTACTTAACTTGCTTATTTTATTTTTCACCTTAAATATTGGACTGTAGATGTAATTTATTTTATTAAAATAGTTTCTGAACGCATGTGAGATCGCTCTCACCCTCACACGTCCTGCTGATAGTGTTAAATGTGAAGCCTGAGCGACACTCGCAGCGGAAGGTACCCAGAAGGTTCACACACTCGTGGCCCTGGCAGGGCCCATGAAGCCCAGTACACTCATCCACGTCTGCAGGAGGAGAGAGGAGAGTGAGGTATGGAGAGCTTGGTGGGCTTTTAAGGTGTGATGAAAAATCACCATGGACTGTTCCATTAAATGTAAATGAAACAAGGATACAATTCAACTTAATCACCATAAAGCTTAGTTGGTGAATTTGTATACAGCTAAATGCATAAGCTTTCCCTCCTGAAGAGCATTTAAAAACTCAAAGCTCCTTACCCAAGCAGTGAGTGCCCTCTGCGTTCAGATGATACCCGCGTCCACAGATCACTGAAAACCTCTGACAGGTGTAAGAGCCAACTGTGTTCAAACACGTATGACCAGGTGGGCACGGGCTGTTCTCACTTACACACTCGTTTATGTCTGTGATGAAGAGAAAACAGAGCTATGATAGTTATAACTACCCTTCACACATTCCTGAAGAGAAAAATAATATCAAATGACATCAAGTATTTCATTCCTCCCTTCAACCAGAAAACCAGCACACTGCACTTTACGGTAAATGTAAATTATTTGATAGCTTTATTGCACAGTCTTACGTGAAAACTCCACACACACAAGGACAGGACCTTATACAATCCTATGCTAAGAACAAGAATGGTATTTAATAGTTGTGGAATGTTTTAAAATGGACAGTCTAACCAATGCAGCTTCCAACTGCGTCCTGGATGAAGCCGACCCCACACTGCTGTCGAGGCCGGCAGCGGAACGAGCCAGGAGTGTTCTGACATGTGAACTCAGGGCCACAGTTGTGTGTCCCCACCAGACATTCATCAATATCTAAAAGAAATGTCAAAAAAAAAAGAATACATGAGACACTTGGAGCCATCATTAGAGCTAATATGGCTTAAGGTGGTCCAGATGTGAACCATTGCAGGTGTTGTGGTCAGTCAGCTCATAGCCTGTGCCGCAGCTGGCCTCTCTCTGGCAGCGGTACGAGCCCTCAGTGTTTATGCACCTCTCTCCCGGCCTGCAGCTATGAGCACCTGCCAGACACTCGTTAAAATCTGATAACAAATAGAGAACAAAAGGAAGATCTTAGGACAGAGGTTGTAATTTTTTGACAGTTACATTCAGTTGGATCACATTTCTTTAGGAAATGACTCAGTACATCATTGAATCTCAGCGTGATCTTGACTCAGTTATTCATTCATTCATTTCCTGTAATCGCCTATTCCTTACTACGGTCATGTGTACCCGGAGCCTATCCCGGGGTCTATAATGGGCACAAGGCAGGGACTCACCCTGAGCGGGGTGCCAGCCCAACATATGGCAGTGACTCAATTATTTTTTATAAATTCCATTAAAAAAGTGAAAAAAAAAATCAAACATGCCACGAAAATATAAAAATACAAAAATATGAAAAAAATAAGAAAAAATGAAATAAAAGGAATAACTGTCCAAAATCACAAAAAAACGTCTCTGATCTTTATGTCTATGTATCATTTTAACAGAAATGCTTCCATATTACATGGAATAAAATTAGCTCACATTACATAAAGTTGACAATGGTCTCCTGTAAAGTAATTATTTTGGAGGTACATGTTTTTGTTTTGGTAATGACATAGAAGGACTACTACATAGTTGTTACTCTTGGGCTATTTTCAAATGGAAAAATACAAAAATGCTTCTTTTTTATCGTCTACATGAAATCATTGGACTATTTTCAAATGTAAAAAATGTAAAAATAGAATGTAGATAATAAAAACTAAGCATTTTTACATTTGAAAATAGCCCAAGAATTTCATTTAAGCCAAAAAATAGAGCGTTTTATTACATGTTAACATGTTATATGTTCACGCAGTCCATGAGATTAACTTGAGAATTGCTTGAGAGTTTGCATGAGAATAAACTTAATATGTATTATTCAGGAGCTTTGCAGTAACAATACTGTTTATTATTCAGTAGCTACTACTGGTGAAAAGTGATGTACTAAAGTTACCTTCACAGCTGTAGCCATCAGATCTAAGGCGGTAGCCCTCCAGACACACACAGGAACCGTTTCCAATGCACAATTGAGAGCATCTCGTAACCCCTTCTAATGTCAGACGCAGTACATATTCCATTCAGGGCATTGGGAGGGTGTACTGCAGTATGACATGCTTTATTGTCCAATGAAATTATATCAAAGGCTGATTCCTACCTGCGCATAAGTTAGTGTTCCCTGTGTGCCCTCTGTTGCCAGCAGCAGAGTTATTCAGCAAAGGGGACACTGTGTGAGGACAAAAACAAGTGTGAAGTGGGTACATCATTAATATTGCTGGAGTGTATTCATCTTCTAGGCCACACAGGCTAAATATGAAATGGCTCGCTATTCCCTATGTACTGAACTACTCCTGCATTCAAACTGCATAGTTCTTCTAACAAACAGCCATTTGGGACACATGTCACATGTGTACAGTTCAATACTGAATAAATATTGCAGTATCTGTGTGTAGAAGCCAGATTTTCATAATTTACACACAGCACACTATTAGGGAGCATTTTGTGATACGGCCCTAGTCTAATAACTCAGGAACTAATCATAGAGAGACAAGGCCACTACAGCTCACTTTAAAGCGTCTCTACAACAATTTGATTTGAATATGATTATTTTGGAATAATTTGTAATTACCTTTTTATACGCACCAATTACAAAAAGTAGACTAAAAGAGCTATTTATACAGAAGTGGGATAAAATAATAAAAAACAATTTGTGCCTTTTTTCCTTCTCAAATGTCTCAAGAATTATTTTAGCCAAAATATGACCCATAGTCATATTAAGTGCATATTATTACATCATTATAATCAATTATAGCATCCCAAAACTGATCAAGTTCAGCACCCTCAGACTGATGCACTAGTGTGCTAAGTTGTTTGATAGACTTGAGCTGTAGCAAATCATCCAGGACTGCCCCTGGTAGTGCCTGTAACGGATATATGCTCCTATAAGGATTATTTGCTTTAGCATTCCTCATTCATGGGCCAGGGTGAGAAAAAGTAAGTATTCAATCAGCACGCAGCTACCTTGTGTCCCCAGCGCGAGGGAACTGTGCTGTTTGCCTTCGCAGCAGGCCTGGGCCACACTCCAGCAGGACACACCGACAGATAACTGCAACACACACTCGCCAGAATCCCTCTGAGCCAGCAAGCCGAGCACACAACACTCACAGCACATCTGGAGAAACACAACATTACAAGACAAATTTATAGTATGTAAACATGCATACACCAATACAATCAGCTCCATTATTACTGACCTAAAAAAGTTTAGGCATAAATGTCATTTTATTAAAGTCTAACCTTGAATACATCAAAAGGAATGCATTATATATATATAATGATTAATTTTGATGTATTAATAGAATTGTGTATAATAAATAAGATTTATAATAAATGTCAATGATTGGCACTCTTGCAAATTCTTATGAAGCATGCTCCCCATTTATATACCTGAGTGTTCAAGGAGTCTTAAGTGACCATTCATTACTTCCTGTATAAATATGAGGTGAGGGCAAATTCTGTTGGTCAGAATATACAAAGGAAATGAGCGAGTGAAACTTAGACTGGAACCGGGTTCTATGGTCAGATAAAAAAGAAAAACCCTGTTAAGTACATGAAAGATCTGTGATGTTTTAGTGCTTTTTCCCCCTAAATGCTAGGCCGCCTTTGCCAAAAAGCTAAAATTGTATGGCTAAGGAAGGCTGCACACAGTAATATATGCAGCAATGCCAATAATCATGATTCTGATTATTAGGCTAATACATGTGTAACGAACAGTGACACATCTATTTTGTCAGCATTAATTATGTATACCATAACATGTATTATCTCCCTTTTATTTAATTATCAATTTTATTGATCTAGTCTGTGGTTATGCACCATTTGGCAGCCATCCTTCATTTAAAGGGATCTCTTAGAACTTCCTTAGAAAACCCTTCCTCTTACAGTGGAGTTAGAAACCACATACCATCTGATGATACAAAATTTGTGTTTGCTGTAGCCCATCACTGGTGACCTCAGAGCCCCTCTTGGCTGGATATTTTTGGGCTGTGCACCATTCTCAACATTTGAATAACTTTTCAAGAGGATAATGTTTCCTTAACACATAATGGACAGTGTGTTTAAACTGCAAATAAACAGTGATAATCTGTTATAAGATATGGGTTATAATAGTGCATACACCTTATAACGAATATAAACACATACTTGGGCTGTCTTGACTTCACAGGAGTCTGCCTGAGTGGACGAGAGCTTGCACACTCCTTGTCTTTTTGCGCTGTCCATTCCCTGAGCACAGAGTCTGTCTTTCACTGCAGAGTCACAGCACTGCTTCTGAGCCACCCTAAACAGAGGAGCACTTACATTTACCTCCTGCATACACAGAACCTGTGAAACCTTTGACATAAATGGAAAAAGTATTGCAAAACCACAGAACAATGTGTAACAATGGTCTATTCAGGCTGAGTGGAGAGAGTGAGGCTTGTGAATTAGATCATTCAATTTAGAGTGAAGCCTTTAGAAATACACAGCTATAAAGTCTCCCCTTCCAGCCTATCTTCCAGACAATAAATTCCAGAGCTGTAATGGAACTGAGGGGTAGTTACTTTAGCATACAGTCCCACAAAAGTTTGGAATCACTTGCCTTATAAGCAAATTTTGTAATACTATCTGGATTTAAATGTTAAACTAATTGCAATGTTTTAGTCAATACTTTTCAAGAAGTCTACACACACACACACACACACACACACACACACACACACACATATATGTAAACCCTCGCTTATACATTCCAAAAGCACCCGCGTATAGTGAAAAACCGTGATGTTGTGATATATAGTTTAAACCCAAAAAAACTTTAATTTCATTTTAAACTCAGCTTAATGCATTACCCTTAAAGAAAATGTAAAATATTATGTAATACCTATGGCAAGTATAATCATTATATAATGATACCTGCCATAAGTATTGCTCTCCTCTTTTGAAATATGATGATTTCAGGATATTACATTTTAACGTAATTTAATTCTCAATGTTTTTCACATTTCTCAGTCATTCCAAGGCATGGACTGTCACTGAATCCACAACAGCAGCGAACCCTTTGAAGTCTGGTATTGTTGTGGACTGGAGCATCCTTGAGATCTCACTGTGTAATTAGCTCCCAGTCAGGCAGCTGTGTAGAACACAGGCTGAGGAAAAGCTCCGGAACCATTTAACCCAGACTTTGCAGTTTTGACAGTTATAATGGAGTTCGACACCAGGTGTGACTCACCTGCAGGGGTAGGAGTGAGATATATGTGGAAGTGAAGCACAGTGTTGACTGCTAAGACCAAAGGCTCTTCCATTCCTACAGCAAGCCTTCACAGCCATCTGCCCGCTGACAAACCCTAGACATTTGCATTACAAAATAAAAAAAACAGATAGAAAAGGAACTAGAACAGTTTCACGAGAACCATGTTAAGTTCTAAAATTCTAAGAACTTCAAAGAACTTAAATATAGCCATTTTATTTAATACCCAAAATCACCAGTCTTCAGAGCTTTTATATGTAATGTTGATAATCTAGGTAAATGGGTAAAACCCATGATTTATGTTTTGTTTGTTGGCTATTTTTCAACAAGACCCTCCATGTACCTTTCCATCATACATGTATTTAAAATAAAGAAATAAATAAAACCAAGGGTTTCTGCCAAACCCATACCTATCATCCTCCAAACCATTCAATAACAACTTTTTTTTTTCCCTCATGCTTGGTTCTGGTTCCATAATCTTCTCTAGAATTGAACATTTCACATAAAACTACTCTGAATTATTTGATTTAATCCTAACACAAATGTAGATATATTGCTATCACTCTTTCTCACATTAATTCATCTGACCGTACACATGGCACATACAGTCATGTGTACGTACTTAATCAGCTGTTGGCACAAAAAACACTACATGATGTGACAAAGGCTAAAGAAAAAACTAAAGTGTGTTGGTTTAGTTCAAGAAACTATTGATGAGTAAAAACAAAGCAATTCGGAAATCACTTTTTTTTCCCCCACATAAAATACTGTAAAATATAAATATTATGTAGAAAATCCTTTTATTACATTGTAAAATAATAATCTGACTCCGGGCAATAGCTGAATGTTATCATCTAAACATCATGAGTAAAAGAATATTTCCACAAAAATTTAGATATTTACAGTTGATTCCTACCTGGTTCTGAAAGGACTCCACTACAAAAAAGTCCATGTAAAGTGCAGATTGTGGTGATCCATAAGGATTCCATTCTGTACAGGAGCAGATTTTCCCCTTGGCTGCTCTAGCAGGACTCTCCCAGGCTACTGCGGCTGATCTCCTCAAACAGCCCTCTATCAGTGTCTGCTCCCGGGGGAGGACAATCTCTCCACACTATCCACTCAGTGTTTGATTGCATTTGCAAAGCTGTGTTTATAGAAACAAAAACGTCTTTCTTTAAGACGGGTAATTGCATTAAGTGTGTTATCAGTTTGAGTTGTTCTTTCTTGACACAGTAAATCTTTTAATGGTCTATTGTGACAGCCTTTCTGGGCAGTTAGAGCTCTTTGACAACTTTGATCTGAATGGGAATTCACCAGGAAAGGGTTCTAGGAACCATGAAAGAAGAAAGAAACCACACCAATGGCAATGGTGGGTATTACTCTTTGGAGTTTGACAGAACACCACATGACATAAAACACTTGAGCAAACAAGCAAGCTTATGCTGTTTTTGGCTAATATGTCATTTATTTGGAAAAAATGCACAAAAACACACCCAGAAACTAAAAACTGCACCACCTTAGCAGGTTTCTTGGCTATTCATACATATTTTTGTGCCATATGCAAAGGTGGTCATCACTCAAATGAACTTAGTTACTCTCATTAAATACAGCAGAAACTAAACTTAACCCACTTGATGAACCAAACTGGTTGATTTTCTTGATGACGCTTACTTTTACTTCTCCTGAAGATCCGTCTTACAGTGACATCCATCCCAATAATCAAAAAGCACTAGATTGATTTCTAATATAATCTACACGGACAGTCCTTATGACAGAGCCACTGTGAGGACCCAGATCTAAGCACACTTTAACTACATTTAATCATCTGCAGAACCTCTGAGAACGTGTCCAGAGAAAGCCTAGTTCACTTGACATCAATTCTGCTTGGATTTAAAAAAAACAAAACAAAAAAAAAAAACTGTACAAATCTCTACAGTTTTTACAGATTTTATTTCTAATGATGCACTTATCCAGAGCACCTGATAACATTAAAATTGAGAACAAAACACAAATAAATATAACTAAAACAATTCTAAATGTTCATGTTTCAGAGAAAGTGAAGAATATCTAATGCACAGACACAGTAAATGTGTAGTTGGTGTCATAGTTGCATTGATGCAGTTTCTTTGAACACGTTTTTGTATTCATCCTTAACATCATTCAAAGTAATTATTTTTTACATCAGCATTTATTGTGCCTATATTACATTTCCTAAGGAGCTGTATTGCTCTTAACTATGATTCTTATACAACAGCATTATTGCAAAATTCAAATATTGAACTCTAAAGATGAGTTTCTTGGAGGTGAAGGGAACGAAGGGGGAAGCAAGAGAGAGAATATCTCTCTACTCCGGAAAAGAAAGGATAGAGGTTTTCCAGGTAGTTTGATCAGCCCTCCTGATCTTTACCACCATTTTGCTCCTCAGTTGTGTTCTCAGGGCTTTCGTTGTTCTGTGGCTTCTCTGAGCTTTCTGTGTTCTCCACAGGTTCTTCACTCTGGGGTTCTTCACTCTGGGGTTCTCCCTCAGGTGGGGCTTCTTCACTCACGGGTTCCATAGTATCTCCTGCGGCAGGGGCATCTGGTTCATTTGTTTTGGGTGATGGTTCCGGAGCTGTTTGTGGAGTTTCTGGTACTGGCTCTGGATCTGGCTCTGGTTCTGGTTCTGGTACTGGTTCTGGTTCTTGCTCTGGTTCTGGAGCAGTGTTCTCCTCCTTCACGTCAGGGAACGTCCGGTCTGGATACAGGAGCTTCAGCTGCTCTTCAAAAAAGCTCTCCAGATTAGCACCTACACTAGCCATCTCCGTGTCCTCCTGAAACACAAACACACACACACACACACACACACACACACACACACACACACACAATGACTCAGGCCTATATGATTATTTTGAATTTTGGTGTCGAAACACACCCTAGCCAAAGTAATAACATATCCCAACACAGTTGTTAAATCCATGTACAACTAAGAAAAAATGACAAATTTTTTTTTGTTTATTCTGCGCATTCTTCTGGCACGCACTACTAATCTAGTTCGCCCATGTGAGCGCTGTAAATTCGAAACATCGTATGTAGAGACCCTTGTAACTCAAGGGCCCCCTGTACAGTTAAAAATTTATTTACTTTTCTGCCTGAAGGCATTTTTTCTGGATAGGGATTGAGCCTAGTCCTGGACTACACAGATTTGTAAATGGAGATATTTCAATAAAAGGCAATTACTGTTAAGGCTTAACACCTGCCTGGATAAGTTAACTTTACTGCATGGTACAACACACCAATAATCACTCAAAACAAATAATCATATTACCTTATGAAAAATGGCGCAGTTTTTGAAAATAAGCCTCATATCTGACACAAAGTCCTCGGTGCTCCTGTAGCCTGGGTTCTGCTTGCACTCCAGTTTGCTCCTCACCATTGACAAGTCCATTGGGGTTTTTATAATCTCGTTATATTCTGGCATGGACTAGAAAAAGACATTACAGTTTATTAAGAAAAACAGCCCTTTATTAAAAAAACAACCTTTAGACAACCTGCTAAGCTTTGGGCATTCATACAAATGCGTACCAACAAACATGATGGACTAAAAGTGAAGTTATGTGTAGGAAATAGGGATGCACCGAAAAATGCATTTTCGGGTTTCGGCCAAATTTTTTTTTTTTTATGTGACCGAAACGGTGATGACGCAATGATGACACAACCACAGCCGATATATCTAAGACAGACACGCGGAAAGCTGTTTGTAATGCGCGCAATGCCGAAATTTCTACAGGGGGTGCATCCACAAAGACTCTCTCACTGTCAGGATTAATTTATCATATAAAATCAAAACATCCCAAACGCCATGCAGAGTATGAAGCACAGAAGAGGCAAGACCCTTCGCACGCACCCAGTCGAAGGGCAGCCTAGTGGTTAGGGCATTCCTCCTGCAATCAGGAAGTCGTGGGTTCGATTCCCAAGACCGCTAGGTACCTCTGAGGTACCCTGAGTAATGTATGGGCTATGTCAGTCTTTGTTTTAATACACTATTTTGTTATAGGCCCACATATTGTTCATGCACTTCGTTCATATTATTAAAATGCACTTAAACTCACTAGTTTTATGAGAGAAGATATTTAATTGTATAATATTTCAGCCATCTTGCTTTTAGGCTATTCATGAGTGGGG
>JBBIGA010082861.1:0-11579 GCA_037576975.1 Alestes dentex | reverse complement strand
TGTGTGTGTGTGTGTGTGTGTGTGTGTGTGTGTGTGTGTGTGTGTGTGTGTATGTGTGTGTGTGTGTGTGTGTGTGAGTCTGATGGCCTGAGGGAAGAAACTGGCAGTTTCCCATTCTGGCTGTGGAGGCTTGAATGCTACAGAACCTTTTGCCAGACAGGATGAGGGAGAGGAGGGTGTGTGAGGAGTGTGAGGGGTCATCCATGAAGCTGGTCTCTGAGGGGAGAGAGATCTCAATGATTTTCTCAGCTGTCCTCAGTATCCTTTGTAGGGTCTTGTGATGCAAAATGGAATAATTCCCACACCAAGCTGTGATGCAGCTACAGAATACTACAGTTATTCCTCTGTAATATGTGGCGAGGACTGGAAGGGGGATGCACTTTACTCAGGAAGTCGGGATGCTGCTGGGTCTTCTTGACCATGCAGCTGGTGTTGGTGTAAGGTTCTCTGTGATGTGAATGCTGTGCTGCTCTGACTGCTCTGGAGAAGGTGTCCCTTACTGTTCTCAGGACAGCCTTATAACCTGATCTGAAGGCAGTGCAATGGGTCCTCTGTGATCTTTTTGATTACAGACAAATACACTAGGGGGGCAGGGGGTGTTTGTTCTGGCCTCTACTCTTTAGCTGTATCCAGGGGTTAAATTAGGCTAGGGCTGTCCAGGGCTATGCTCCCTCCTCTTGGTTGACAAATATAGCCCGACTGCCACCCCTCCTAAATGCAACAGCCAGTACCTATTCTTTGTTTGACAAATATGATCACGCCCCAAACCAACCCCCACCCCACCTGGTCAAAAAGCTACTACAACTCGGGTCAACAAATACAATCGCATTGATCCCAAGCCCCATCCCAGTCAGGAGGGGTGGACGGGGTGGCACAGACATGCTACAATAAAACCAAAAAATTCAAAAAGAAAAGTCACAGCACTCAGCTCATAGCAACAGCCATAGCAAAAGTTCATAGCAGGTGGACAACGTCAGTACATATACACATATAACAGTAATTTACTGAGCTGCATATCTTTCCACTAGTGATATAAGCTTTGTTTTATTTAATATGCATGTCTTTTGACAAAATATATTATGGTAAAATACAAACCCTGCCGTATCCTCAAATCTCAGAGCCACATGGAAATAAGGGTGATAAGTCACTTTGCCAAAATAGAGCAAGTGCTGTTGTAGTCCCTCCACTCATTTGGCAGTACATCCACGTTCTTTCTTTCTTGACCCAGTCGTGATAGCCCACGCGGCATTGCCAAATGAGCTCAGGAACTTTGCAATGCTCAGGGTTCATTTAGGAAAAGTCACACGATGTTCTGACATTTATTTCAGATGAAGAGCTCCAATTTAACTTCAGTTGCTATGAAACTTGCGTTGCTGTGCAAATGTACTTAACATACGTTTAGTATCACAAATATTTAGAACTATATTTGAGACAAATCATAAAGCTTATGTTATACATACAACGTCATTCAATTATACATGTATACATGTATATACATGTTCCGATATTGTAAAGAAGGGCTGCGCGCAGTATGAAGTCACAAATTAGGTACGCATTTGCGCAGTAAAGACTGAAAACTGCCGCGTACTGCCGCGTACTTGTGTACCACTTATGTCAACCCCTACATATACTGTATATATACAGAGGGTACAGAGTTACGAGCCTCTACACAGCGACTCAGCTGATCCCATGGGTTTTCTATGGGATTCAGGTCTGGAGAAAGTACAGGCCACTCCATTCAAGGTCCCCCAGTCTCCAGCAGCCATTCCCTAATGATGCCACCTCGATGAGCTGGAGCATTGTCGTCCATGAAGATGAAATTAGGCCTGTGTTGTTCGTGCAGGGGCACAATGACTGGATTAATTAAGTTATTCAGGTAGTATGGGCTTGTCACTGTACCACTCACAAACTGCAGGGCAGTTCTGTATTTACTAGACACACTGTAACACCACCACCCCCAAAAGCTTGTATGGTGACAACAGTGGCTGATGCATGGCTGGCAGCCCACATTTCTGCTCAGTGTGAATCGACTTTCATCAGAGAACAGCACTGAAGCCCTCTGGTCCCTCATCCAGCGTAAACGCTCCCTGTGCCTGGTGGTGTGGACAGGTACCCTTACAGGTCGTCTAGCACGCAGACCACGCTGATGTAAACGGTTTCGAATGGTCTGACGTGCCTCTCGCCTCCCTTAAATGTGCCTGGAGTTGAGTGGCATTCATCATCCGGTTCCGCAGGGCACTGTTCACAATGAAGCGGTCATCAGTGTGGGATGTGGCCAAAGGACGTCCACTTATATCCCTTTCTGTGACTCTTCCAGTCTCTGTATCTCTGTTGCAACCTGCCGATGACACTTCCGTCTGAGAACATCCTGTTTGAAGCCTCGCAATGGCGAGGTACTGTTGATCAATTGTTAAGCGTCGTCTTGGTCTCATGATGTCAAAATGTGAACCGCATGATGAGGAGGTCTGTTTTAATACTAATTCTGATTGAACCAGGGAATTTACTGGTCGATTAATGGATCAAACAGCTGTTGTGAAATTTGCCGTTAAGCTCCTTGTCAGAGAACGGCAAGTTGTGTGAAAAGTACTGAAACACTGAACAGTTGGACATGTGCATTCAAACGTCTAGGGAAGGTCACATTAAGTTCACCTGTAAAGGTAATAGTGCATTTTATATTTTATAGTGCAGCGTCTATTAAAGAGGCTTATGAAAAAAAGATCACAGCTTTTAATTCAACAGTAGATATTTTTGAAATGCTCATTTAGTCAGTTCAGAAGTTCAGTACTGTAAATGAGTACAAAGTAAATGAGCTGATTACTCTTCTCTGCTACTCCGCTGAGTCACAGTCATCCCCGGCACAACACCAATCACACAACCACAACAGCTGAGCGGCCTCCCACGGCCTCAGCTCATGACAGAGCAGAAAAGTTTTCCTAATGTCTAAAAAACAAATAAACCATGGGTGCATAATGACCCTTAAAATGAATCCCCTCCCTGAGTGATGAAAACAAAGGAAAGACTGAAAGCCAGACTGATGAGGAACACAAGTGAAAGGGAATTTAATTTCCACAGACAAATCAAGCATCAGCCTTCCATATGTTGATGATTTCCCTGCAGCTTGAGACGAGAAGCTTAACTGGGTCACATTCAGTATGATGTTCTGGTAAACACTTTTCAGAATTCAATGTTTTCAACCAGATGTATGAAACGACATCTGCTCTAGTCGTGCTATTTCTTCAAGCAATGTTCTGCACTGTTTTCTTGTTTTCTGAACTTGACCCTCCGCTCAGAAGCAGAGGCACTCAAGATGTTGCTGGTGCAGCCAGAGAAATTTGTTCCACAATGAGACAACTCTGCACAAAACTTTTGTTGGCATTTTCCACAAACGTTATCACAAACATGATTCAGGCAGAGGGCACAGCCGAAGGGCGGTCAGATCTTTTTAGGTTTTTGGTCTGTCCATCTAATTAAGTGAGTTTACTTGATGAAAGCTCCTACTCTGCAGTTTGATTGTACGGCACTTCACTTTAAATGCCATGCAGAGAGTCCTTTACATGCGTCTTCACCGAAATTGTGAATAGACTTCACCTCAAAGCAAAAAAGGATATTCCAAGAGGGGCCAAGACACAAATGTCCGTCTGCACAGAGATGCTTTTTGAAAACAGCTTCTCTGACAGAGATGCTTTCAGGCATTCCTTTTAAAAAGCTGTCAACTGAGGCAAATGCTTTAGAAAACACGACTCAAAAAATGTATTTTCTCTTTGGTTTACTGGACCTTAACAGAGCAAAGGCCTCTGAGGCGAAAGAGGACTTTACTGTAAACACAACTCCAACTCTGTCTAGCCTTTTGTAGACCATATTAACTCAGACGAAGGAAGTCAGCTCATGAAACAGCAAATCAATGTGTGAATTAAACCTCCAGAGTGCTTTCTATAAGTGTATGTTTCTGGATAATGGGGTTACTATAATTAATGCTGTAATTTGTACTTAGAGGTGGACAAAAACATTGATTTTACACTTTCACAATACACAGTATGCACTTTGATAAGTTAAGAATAAGAAAAGAGCAGATGGAATTTAAAAAATAGCCCCAGTCACATTTAACAAATATCAACAACTAAAATCTAAATTATAAATACAGTGATTTATTGAAGTCTTCTTTAAGTACTCATGGTATGGTACGCTCAGAAAAACATACTGTGATGCACTTTTTACTAGATACAATATATTTGAACAGACTGCTTGTCTTACTGTGCCTTTCAGTAAAGGACCACTGTTCGGAGGCCAGTGCTGCTGCCTGATTTAAAAAGCAGTCCAGACTGAAATAGTCCTTATAACTTCAAGCTGAAGGGGCTAAACTGTTAAATAGGCAAGAGTATGCAAAGTTGAACAGTGTATGTAATGCATTGGGCATTATTGAACCTTTCAAAAAAGCAGGGAGAATTTGGCTTACCATGATGTGGTACTAACGTTTGGAACATTCTTATATCCCTCTTTCAGGGAACCAAGAGCATTAGGACAAAATACTACTTTGCAATTCAAAAGTGAATAGACACAACCAGAGGCTGATTATCTGGTAGGGCTGAGCCAGTCATGAGTTTGTTTTTTGTGTGGTTTATTTTTTCCCTGCAGTCAAGGTTCAGGTCAGGTGAAAAATCTACATATCCTTTAGCAGAATGTTTTGGGTTCATGCTTCTGCAAAGTGAAGTGTCTGCCAGTGAGTTTTAAGCACATAGGAGCAGTTAAGCGGGTTCCTTACCCTCTATAATTCATCCTCCTGCTGCTGCTCCTGCTGTTGGCGTTCGCATCAATAAAGTGCGAGGAGCACATTTACTTGCACCCACACATGGCCATGCCACCAAGCCGCTCCTTTTTCCTCTAAGCGCTCCTCGTTCCATCACTGTGGTGCAGGTTAATTTTCATCTTATCTGTGTGTAAGCAACCTGTTTTTGAAACGTACCAGTGGTAGAGGTCTTGAGGCCATGCAGCGTGTTCTCGAGCAGCTCAGCAGTTGAAAAGGGTTTTTCTTCATGACAGAAAGTCAGTAACTTGCTGCTTTGGCCTGCCTGACCATTTGCTATGGCTAAGCCCACCTTTTACAATGTGGAGTTATTTTTTATTTTTTACTTTTTACAAATTTACTATTTTGGCTGTGTAGGTCATTTTCAGCCTCATTTGCAGGCCTTGTTTACTAATGTGGATTTTCTTTTGATTTCATTTAGATACTAGTTATAAGCTGATACCATATAGACCTTGATCATTTCTGCTGTACAAAATGTGACAATGCAATGGCAGCTGGCTAAGATGCAACCAACTGTCCAGTTACTTTTGGTCTCCTGAAATGAGAAACTTACAAAAGTCCTTAATTCTAACGTTTACCCAAAATACGCACAAACATACCTGAACAAAAACTGACACTCTGTGTTTTGTTGAAAAATGATATTATCATGCTGTCTCAGTGTCTTCTGCAGAGATTTTTTTGTGTAAGCATGGCCTTGCTAATCTGCCAAAACAAATCTGCTTATTCTGAGGGGGTGTGCTGTTGCATGGAGACTAATTTGCATTGCAGTATGTAATGGAAGCTCAAAAATAGGGCTGCTTGAAAAGTGCTGTTTTGAAAAGTGAATTGGTCATTTAGTTAGCTTTAGTCATTTCTCTCCACAAATCTATTTCATATTGGAATGACTTTACTGTGTTGTCTAATGCACATTTTACAAGATTGTTACTACCTTTCCAACAAAGCAGGTATGGTGAACTGCTTGCATTTGTTTGTGGCCTAGGAGAACATGGCTAAGATCAGAACACTGTAAGAAATGTAGAAATCTTATGATCTGAAAGACTGTTGTTTACATTTGGCCAAGGCTTTACTTGTGCCAGAACACGGCGGATCTTGATTCGACTCCTCCTAAATTGGATTTGGCACCTGTTTTATTGGGTTGGCACTTTAATCACAAATTAAATACATTGGGCCAATATTTCTAGATGTATGATGAAAAATCCTAATAATATTTTCTACGCACAATATAATAACAGAGTGAACTAAAACGTCGCATGCTGTTTCACCTTCAATTTACAGTGGTGCCAGCTGTGAGAGAATGGGTAACAAAAATGGCACAGACACTGCTGAGTGCTTATATTACTGCTGTGATTCATTCCTTAAAATCGCTTAATAACTCTAAACAAAATCACTGGCCTGTGACCAGCAGCTGTGCCAGTGCTGCTCTTTTAGATCGGCCTGAAAAATTTGTGGATGAGTTGACCCTGTCATTTTTCTTATGTAATTGCTGAATGGCTGGTTCAGTATTTTTTTTTTATAAATGGGAAGAATAGGAAATGGCCAGGCTTCTCATAAACTGGCTCTGAACAAGCTCAACTTGACTTGCCACCCCACAAATGACGTTCTCACAGTTCTTTGCAGACTTGTTCCATCTCCCCATTTCTCCCCATTGAAAATGAACGGGAGCTAAATATCAGATGGCGAATATGTGTCACGAATGACACACTCACTCCACACTTAATCCGCACTAGGGTCGCAGGTACCTGGAACCTGTCCCGGGGTCAATGGGAGGAAGGCAGGGACTCACCCCGGGCAGGGCACCAGCCCAGCCCATGTCATTAAATGAAGTAGAGTAACCCAAATGTGGAGGAAACATGGCGGACAAGTTTAAAGGAAAAAACAGAGAACAGCGGTGAAGAGAAAAAAGCAGCGATTCAAAACTGAAAATCAGTCCAACAGGCAAACAAATCTGAATCGTAGCATTAAAGAGTGAATCACAAATTCCGAGCAACAATAGTCAAAGTACAGTTAGGCACTCCGATGAGCGAACAAAACAATCAGGGCAAAGTTCAGAGTCAGAGAAACGTGCAAGAGAATAAAAAAACTAGAACGTCAAAACACAAGACAAACAGAAACACTTGGTATGCAGGAAAATCGTCGACACTACTTCGCAAAGTATTTCGCATTGAAGAGGGTGTGTTTGTACTGGTGAATCTGAGTCTTGTGGTTAGAATTCAGGTGAATCTATTCGGCTTCTTAATGGTCTTTGTGGAGATGTGGACTGTGTTACTGGAATGCATGCAGCAATACACAGTGAAATAAACAATGAAAATCAATAAAAATCCGAATAATTCTTTAATTCATGACCATAATTCAGTGAAACACAGGGTACACATATTGTACTTCTTATATGTATAGCAGGCTTGCAATGATTATCCACAAGTCAAAAAGCTGTGGAGGGTAAACAAGGATTCCATGCTCTTTTATGAATTACACTCATACTGGGCAAAGTAACAGCGCTGATTATTCGTGAGTTTTCTAAAGATATCCATAGCCTTTGCTGGCTTTACAGCTCAGCAGCGCAAGCACTGTATATCTGAATAACCAACAACACATAAGCGCTGTGGCAGTCACGCTGCCTCATCACTCATGTACCACAGAGATGAGATGTGTGAAACTGGTGATAGACATCATGAGCTTCAGTCAGATCAGTAAAATTAGAAACAAATATACAAAGCATGCCGTGCAGATACCCTTAGAGAGGCAGGTACTCAAAGTTAAATAAGAGCACATGGATTAAAACATTATTACATCAATTACTCAATTTGGATTGAGATCTGGGGAATTTGAAGGCCAAGTCAACACCCTGTGACATGTTCTTCAAACCATTCCTGTACAATATTTGCAATGTGGCAGAGTGCCCTTATTGAATGTCATTACTATGAAGGGGTGGTCTGTGACAACGGTACATGCCAAAGAAACATGCCTGTGCAGAACTGCCCAGAGAGTCACACATTACGAAAGACAATGTACTTAAAATGTGCTTAACCCTACCTTAATTTACCCCTGAAAATACACCAAACCCCTTAATATGAATTAAGTGGCCGTTAATTTGTCAAACTGACCTCGAGTGTGAAACCCCTTGATCTGAAATTTAAGGCATTAATTCAGGAGGTGCAAATTTGAAGGTGAAGATTCAATAGTTTTACCCCTTAATCAGCCTGAATCTGTGCACTTTTCCTTTAATTTTCCTTGTTTTCCTGTATAAGGGAAATTTAGGTCAAAATTAAGGTGGTTTTAAGGGGTAAAAATAAGGCGTTTAGTTTCATAGTGACACTGCCTCGGCTATGTTGGTGCCATCTCTTCCTCAGGTAAGTGATGCACCCATGCTTAATCACCTACATGATGTAAAAGAGAATGTGATTCATCAGGCCATCCATTGCTTTATTGTCCAGTCCTGATGCTCACATGCCCATTGTAGACGAGGTAGACAGGGGTCCTCGTTGGTACTCTGACAAGTCTACGGCTACACAGCTCCGTGCACTTTATGCTGTGATGCACTGCGTGTTCTCACACCTTTCTGTCATTGGCAGAATTTTTTTCAACTCTATCAGCAGCTTGTGCTACAGTTGCTCTTCTGCAGGACTGGGATACACTAGTCTTCGACCCACACAGTTATAGTGAGCCTTGGACACCCATGACCCTGGTGTGCCTGCTGTCCTTCTTTGGGACACTGTATGCAAGGAAAACCCCACAAACCTGCCGTTTTGGAGATTCTCTGACAAAGTCATCTGGCCATCACTATCTTGACCTTGTCAAATCCTTATCCTTGCCCATTTTTCCTGCTTTAAACACATCAACGTCAAGAACTGACTGTTCACCTGCTGCCTAAAATATCACACCCCTTGATGGGTGTCTTTCTAATGAGATAATCAATGTTCCTCACTTCACCTGTCAGTGGATTAAATTTTGTGGCTGAGGGTATTTTAAGATATTGTCAGTCAATTTTGACTTTAACAAAAAATAAAAATGTCCTTATAGTAAACTATACAAATTCCACTGAAAATGACTAAATCAGTGAATTATGGAATTCTGATTGGCACATGTTGGCTCAAATGAGAAATACAACACACACAGGGGTAAACTATTTTAAACACCCACTGTTTTAAAGTCCCACAGTTCTTGAAGCCTGATCCATAGATTTGGATGGTTTAACTTTAGCAAAATAATAATATCTCAACCTTAAAGTTTGAATTCAACCATTCAGAAACTATTTGTGACACTGGACACAAATCCAAAGAGAGAAGGATAAATGAGTGTAAATTTAGGTGGACTATTCACTTCTCGGTCCTGGTGTTTTTAATGAAACATTCATTCTGGTTTATCATGGACTGACAGGGCATTTGTTTAGGCTTATCATGACAACTTGCTCTGTCTGTTTGCTAGGACTCGATGTTTTCTTCAGAACAGTTTTCTTCATAATGCTTTACTCAGCAGAAGTATGCTGGGAAGTTTCTCCTGAACAGAGTTGCAGGACACAGTTTGACTGGAATAACACATTTCTGACCTGACTTGAATAGAAATGCTAATGACATATTTATTCGTTTATTTACTTTACAGTGGGCAATAAAAGCACAGCCATCACCCCACTGCTATATCATTATGGATGAAAGAAGAGAAATTCTGCTTCCTGCAACTGAAGCTAAACTAGAGATTTTTCAATAAAGCGTGATTTAATATTTCACAGTGAATTATTCATCAGCTTATATGAATGTAAGGGAATAATTCAATTCATCTTCTATGTCTCCTTTCTCTCTGTCTCTCTCTCTGTCTCTCTCTTTCTCTCTCTCTGTTTCTCCTACTCCTTTAATTAGGCCATCCATTAATAATGTCCTGCCAAGCTGTTGATCACATTTCATTTATGCATGTAAAAAAAATTATAGCCTGCACTCGAGATCAGAGAGATAATGTCACTCTCAGGAGACTTTTTTAATTGTGATCACTATTTGGAATAACAGAGCAATTTCTGGACTGCAGTGTCAGTTTGCTTATATATATTAAAAGAGACTCCAGCTAGTCAATGGTAGCTACAATATGCTTTTTAGGGAAAATGTGCGCCTTGAGAGTCACAATTCTGATTTTATGTTCTGTGAAAGTGTGTAGTTAATGTAATGAAAGATGATGTAATATGATCCCCACTGACATCCTGGAATAGGGGGCGGGGAAAGTCACTTGTGATTTTATTGGAGGAAAACAGATGCATGAATCCAATTACCCCACTCCTGCAGTAATGAACAAAACAGTAGCCCCACCTGACCTGGTGCTGCAATAGTGTCTTTGCTACCTGACATCCACTCATCAGAAAGCTGCTTAACCATCATTTGCATTTACATTTACAGCATTTTGCGCAGGCTCTTATTAAGAGTGACGTATATTAGTGCTCAAGTAGTCCACATCTGTTCTTCAACCTGAAATGCTATACTTAAATAAACTTCTGCTATTTAACCAAGTCACTGCCAGCTAAGTTACATACCATAACAACTCCTGTCAAGGAAAAGTGGGTTAAAGCAAAAGAGGTTAAAGCTAAAGTAAGAAAGGCATGGAGTTAAGAGGGTAAGTGCCCAAAGGGTTTTTTTAAAACAAATCTTGGGAAGAGAAATTAATTAGGAATAACAAGAGGCCTAGTTAGTCACCAAGGTGCTCCTTGAAGAGATGGATCTTCAGATGACGCTTGAAGACAGCGAGGGACTCCGCCTATCTGATGTTGCTCCATCTATTTCTTCTGATGTTGTAAAGAAGGTATCTGCATGTCCTAGAGGTGTGGTCAACCTGTAGTGAGAAAGACAGACCTTAATCTAGCATGACACCAAGATTTCTTACCTTCTTTGAGGGAATGATAACAGAAACAGTGAAATTGTGGCTTGGTGATGGACACCCTTTGATGAAGAGAAGCTCAGTCTTGCTGGGATTCAGCTTGAGGTGGTGGGCTGCCATCCAAGAGGAGATGTCAGCCAGGCAGTTGGAGATGTGGGTGGAGACACTGGAGGGGGAGGAGAGAAGAGTTGGGTGTCATCTGCATACAAGAGAACCAGTATGTAAAGAAAAGAGAAGTGGTTCAACGTGTCTGTCGAGGGTTAGTCGTTTGGCCTGCTAGATAGTCCAGATGTCAGGGGCCTCAGACTCCCCAGAGCATGTCCCAGCCACCACCTGGAGACATAGCTCCTGACAGGTTGGACCCCATTGGAGAATCATGTGCTGTGTCCAGGAGATGAGAGGATCATGTTGAAGAAGCCAGGGGTGTCCAAGTAGGATGGGCGGAGAGGTGAGTGTGGTGACGAGGAGCTGGATCTTCTGGTGATGATCAATGATGAGGGTGAGAGGGGCGGTCTGGTGAGTGATGGGGCTGGAGGCTAGGATCCGACCATCAATGGCAGTGATGTCCAGCGGCTGGGATAATGCCTCCAGGTCAGAAAGACCTGAGTACTCATGGTACCAGCTGGAGTCGAGTAGATTTGAGTTGGGCAAGGAGACTCAATGACTGAGCACCAATACGTACCATTTCCTTGTTTACATACAGTGTGTGTGACACTTTTAACTGAAGTGACTTACAATTTGAAGAAACAAGTTTCAGGACAGTGTGGGAACTAGATAAGAGTTGTAAGTGCTAAAATCATTGTGTAGGGAGTAGTGCAATAAGATTGTCAGCAGATGCATTAGGAGAGGAGAGGCAGAGAGATAGAGATGGAAAGGATGTGCAGCAGGTTAGGGTGATTAAGGATAGGGATGGAAATGTACTGACAGG
>JBBIGA010082812.1:0-11582 GCA_037576975.1 Alestes dentex | reverse complement strand
AGAGAGAGAGAGAGAGAGAGAGAGAGGGAGAGAGAGAGAGAGAGAGAGAGGGAGAGAGAGAGAGAGAGAGAGAGAGAAATAAGGAGATTAAACGGTCTTTCAGGCTCCAAAAGGAAATGCCTTTGCATAAATTCTCAAGTTGCCCCTATGACAAGCAGTATTATCTTGCCCTCCCCCATTTTTGTTTGATTTTTAGACCATCCATACTGCGTAGTGAAGCAAAAAGCATCGGGAGGTATTTAGAACAGCTAAGAACTGAATCCTCTAAATGCTAGTGTATGCAGATCCCATCTGTGACGGATGGGGAAAAAATGTACTTTGAAAAAGTTTCCCCCCCCCTTCTTGTGTTTCCAAAGAGATTTGTATGAGAAACTGGACCATTTACATAATTCAGTGTATCAGTGCAATAAAATAACACTAAGACTGTGTACAAGTCAATCAAACGACACTAAATCCTTGAACACAAACAGTAATGAGAATTGAGTGGTTTGTTAGAATGCAAAATGTTCATTTTACTTTCATTATCACAGTGTTAATAGATCAAGGGAGAGACTGTTACTGCAGTGACTGTTATTGGCTAATCAGCAGGTGCCCTTGGATAAGTCCATACTAACCGGTCATAAGTGATTGTGTGCCGTCTGTGGGCTTCATGGTGGGTGTAACATAAAATGATCTGCGCGCTCCAAACTTCAAGGTCACTCTGCAAATGTTTTCGGTTGTGCTCTGAGGCGTCTCTCTCACTCAGCTGTCAAAACTCCACTTAGCAGTCCCATCCTGCTCATTTTGTTTGCCCAAATTTGTCACGCTTCATCTCTTTCCTTTCTGTTAGGGAAAAGAATGAAAAAAAGAAAAACAACTTCAAACTCAACACATGTTCCCTCCGCAGGGAAAATCAATAGGAGGAGAAAGCAGATTGAAGACATTTCTCTAACACAGTGCTGCAGTATTGATTTGCATGTGCATCTCATGTGCCTTTTACGTTTCTGTGTTTAAGAATCTCTGGATCTGCAAACAGGTTCTAGGCAGCTCATTATAAGACTGTTTTTAAAAGAGCGACTGTCAGCAGCAGATTCATCATCATGGAAATGAGACATGGTTATAATAATAGACATAATAATAATTAATGGGATAGGTTCTACCACCTATGTGACCCTGGTAGAGGATAAGTTGCTAAGATAATGAATAAATGCTTAAAATAGCTACTGCTACTACTACTACTACTACTACTACTACTACTAATAATAATAATAATAATAATAATAATAATAATCACCATCTTCATCATCATGGACTGCCACTTGTCCAACATGTTAATCTACCTTTTGGCTAGGATAAGCTTTTCAGATAATGGATGGATGGACGCATAGACAACAACAACAGCAATAATAATATATAATATAAAATACCACTACTACTACTACTACTACTACTACTACTAATAATAATAATAATAACAGGCCTTCATTACCTGTAGCACCGCTGAAGTGACACTTAAAAAGTGTCATAGGGAGCAAATGTCAGAAACACTTTGTTTATGGATTGTGGATTTATGCTCACTTTGTAACATTTGATCTATTAAATGCAACTGAATATTAGTTGGATGTCATAGATTCTTTTAAACACTGCACCAAAAATTTGAGCTGAAACCAAAGCCTCATTCACACTCTAAGGGATGATAACAACCATTTTACACTTCTACCACGTTGCTCGCCACTGGTTGAGTCTGCAGGCCAGCGCTCTGACTCAGGTCATTATGTTGAGACCAGAGGACCCAACCAAAAGAAAGATGAGAAAGGTGTCACACATCACACGTCCCACGCAGCACATTTACTGGCTGTGCTTTGGACAGGTCGGCGGCAAAATAAGTCAAAGTAGAATTTGTCTGAATTTTGAGCGCAGAGGCAAGGTGGCATGTCCAAACAGTGCCCAACACTCAAGGGTCAAGTGCTAAGGTGAGGTGGCAGTGCTCCCTTCACTGGCAAACAATGGCATGACTCAGACAAAGTGGTTTAACACAGCATCTGAATGTGCCCTAGTGCTGTTGAGAATCAGTTTCATTTTACCTGATTAATTAAAATAATGTAGATAGTGTATAGATCACTCAAAGTGTGATATTCACAAGTTATTGTAGACATGTCCTTACATTCACCATAAAAATAAAAATACATATAAAGAAATACATATCACCATAAAAATATATTCACCTCTTCATTCACATAAAAATAACTCACCTTTTACTAAACATTTATGTGGAGGGAAATGTTGATGAGTTCTAGTCATTTCTGAAGGCTCTGCATGTTTGGGCAGCTGGTGGTCTGATGATTAGGGAGTTGCCCCTGTGATCAGAAAGTTGTGGGTCTGAATCCCAGGAATCCCAGTGAGACCACTGAGGTACCTTTGAACAAAGCACCATCCCCACACGCTTCCCACTGCTTTACTCGGGTAAAAGGGTTAAATGCAGAGAACCAGAGTAATTTTCTCTGGGATCAATATACTATGTAAAATAAATAAATAAATCATCTTCGTTGCACAACGTGAACATATCTACTTGTGAAAGATGACTGAATTACCTTAGAGCAGAGAGAAACAGTACCTTGCCATGGTTGATACTATATAGTCTGTGATCCTTATACACTTTCCCGGGGGTCACTGCATGCTGTACACTGGCATGTTACATTTTTATGCCACCGGCACAAAGAGGTTTTATCAGTGTGGTAGCAGTGCGAAGTGTTTGGCCATCTGCTCTGTATGGCAAATCAAGAACACATGACTCTCCTTGTTTGGGTGTTTTTGCCGGTTGGATCTGAGGATAGTTAAATGTGTCAGATGCTTCAGTAGATCTGTCAGCAGTCCAAATTAATATCATTCCTTTTCCAATAATGAATGAAACAAACGCTTGCTTGTCATCTGGCATAACCTCTCCAGTTCCCCATTTAATTCTTTTTTTTTTTTTTCAGATGTATATCTCCAAGGGTAGGTAAAGAACTCTGAATGGTAATCAGTACTGAGCTGTTGTCGGAGGCAATGGCCATATAGGCTTATTGCATAAACAGCCTCGCAGGGGAATGCCATTACTGCAGACGTGAGCAATGCTGTTGCCACAGAGCACAGCAGGCCATGATGTACTATAAAGCTTTTAAAGACCTAAACTCAGCGCCGGAGAAGGTATTTTACCCTCGGCCTTCCGTCACAAAAGCTGAAGTGAAAAGGGCTATATGACTTTTAATGTATTTAGAGGTATTATCAAGTGTGACCACAGCAAACCTGCAAAACCGCAGCTAGTGTTAGAAAGCAGTTAATCCATCTATGTAATGTGCATCAATATATAAATGGTAAATGCAAAATGACCAAAACATGAAGAAAGAAACAAGTCTAGTATCAGGATTTGGTTCTATGTAGCAGGAAAAATAGTTCTTCCATATTAGGTAGTAGCCTAGTGGTTAGGGCGTTCGCCCTGCCATCAGAAAGTCGTGGGTTCGGATCCCAAGACTGCTAGTGGCACCTCTGAGGTACCTGTGAGCAAGGTACCATCCACACACTGCTCCCTGGGTGCTGTGTTCCTGGCTGCCCGCTGGGTTAAATACAGGGGAAGAATAATTCTGTGCTGTTTCCAGTGTGTGCTGTAGTGTGTTCACATATGACAGAATTGTCACTTTACTTTTACACTTTTCCAGGTATTCCTACAATATCTGCAGGCTGGCAATGTTGCTTCAGCATGAAGCTACTTGGAAAGTCCTCAGTGCTGATTGAAACATATTAATGCAATAATGAAATCAAAGCAAAAAACAATTACCGAGTGCCAGTACAGTACAGTTCCTGGAAGACTTAATGCTTTATTTACAGAAACGTCACATTTCAGTACATAATTGCATATAATTTGCTGGGGTGTCAGTAATCTCTAGAAGAGTGATGGCATATTTGTTTTTCCACTCCAGCACCGTTTGCGACGACTACCCACAGCCTGATGTGGAGGGGCCATTGCAAATGACTGACACCGGCCCTTCGGTAAACATGCCGATGTATGTAAATGCCAGTTGCTAAACATCGGGCTGGTAAACAACACTCTTGACCCAGGCTTCCCTAGTTTTAGTGCAAATGCAAACCTTCCGGCTGCTTTCGAAATATCAGTCCATCAGTGGAAATGGCATCCATGAGATGTTTATTTACTGCCTTTTGACATTAAGACTAGAGACTATAAATTAAAAGCTGGAGGAGAGGCAGGGGGGGTTAGAGGGGAGGGTGGGGTGTTGCTAGACGAGAGGCAATTTCCTAATAAGACATGGCCCCACAAAAGAGGTATTGTTTTCAGTGCCCACCTACCCAAACAGATGGCGTAGTCAAGGACTGGGCTGACTCCTCTATCTTCAGAGACCCTACTGCGAAAGCCAAGGCACATTAAATGAAACACTTCATCTCCGCCTCTCATTTCCTTATTGAAGTGGATTGATTGGAATCTGCATTATGGCTTTCCTCATCTGTACAGCCAGGGACCTTGAGCAGAGAGAAAGAGGGTTTGAGGGCTGTGTATAAAAGTTATTTTCATGTGGCTTCTTCCTACTGGAGTTGCCATGCCATTTGTGGATTCTTCCCAGTGATGGTAGCCACATAGATCTCTATGAGGGTTAAAGTGAGGTTACAGCTGAAATTAGGCCATTTACACTATGATGCAATGGTCAAAAGTCCAGACGACCAGACTGTTTAGGAAACGCTAAAGTAACTGTTTCCTCAGTTTACCTCTTGAAGAAGCATTCTCAGTGTTCTTTTATATGTAGATTTAGGCTCAAAAGCAGTTTAGCGTGTGGTTTTTTTTTCTCCTAGACTTGTTATGAGTACCCAACAAAACAAACATATGAAAGTTTTAATGAGAGAATGCCACTCCAAAGGCAAGCAAATGGCCGTTTAGAATGGCTGCAAAGGCTCTGTTCTGAAGTTGCTCCTCAGAGTCTTTTAAAATGTTTATAATGTTCCCAGTAATCAGCAGCACTTCAATAAAACAAATGAGGTACCAGCGGTAATGACAAATTGTCAAGGAAGAGTATGAGGCAAGGACTTCTCTGATGTTCATTGTTGCCTCAGGAATTGCCAGTGGACACATCAAACTGTAGGTAAACAGAGCCGGTGGCTGGCGTCCTCAAATTCTGCTTCCGTCGATGTTTGTGGGTAGGCGAAGCAGACCAGTGGAGGAAACAAGAAACAAGAAAAGCAACAGCACAGAGACTGTCACCTTACACTTTGTGGGAAAAAGGCATACATTTTTAATTTAGTCGCTATGAATTTGGCAACTTGTTTGTTTGCCCCGTTGGAAAGTGCCTATGCAAGCAAAAAAGGGAAAAAAAGAAGAAAACATTGCTTTCTTTCAACCCTGTTTTGCACCCGTAACCATTGTGTGCACAAATGACAAATTAGCCCCATGTTAAGTCTATTAATTCTTCACTCTGCTCCACAACCTCTGTCTCTGTCTGTGTTGTGTTCTGCTGAAACCCTTCCTGTTGATGTGCTGAGTGATACTAAACCACAGACACTCACCCCTTCCTCACTCACGCTCTACCTGCTTGGCTTGCATAAGCAGAAGTGAAGAACAAAAGTGGCACACTGCCGTTTTTTTTTTTTTTTTTTTTGGACTTGCTTCAGATATTGCCAACCAATCAAGTGGAAAAGCCGGCTAGCAGCAGCGATCCTGACTCGACAGCCGTGGCACGTCGACGCATGGCTGCTATTTTTAGCTCCCTCAAACGGTAACGTGGCACTCTCAAGGAGCTGTCGCATGACACCCTCCTTTCCCCGCTCTAAGTGGTTTTTCAACTTCCTGTTCAAATTGGATAGAAGATGCTGGCACACCCCAATGGGTAGTTTTTTTCCCCCTGCTGCTCCTGTCAAGGCTTTAGTTCTTCTCCTACTTCTGGGTTATTTCTATATAGTTTACAACCATTGGACTGTTTAGTTTCACTATTTCCTTTTTATGTTTATTTTTATGATAGGTCACTTTGGTCATAAATCTGTAATCCCGTGGAAAATGAGTTCATTAATGAGCCGTTTGGATGCCTCTGAGAATCATGTTCATGCAAACTGCCCATATAACCACCAAGTAAGTGCAGCAAGAAACAATGTGGAGTTGTGTTAGCGGTGTAGTTCTTTAAAAGAATTTCTGTCCTACCCAAATGTATGAAATAGACTCTGGATCAAAATGAACATTTAGGAAATAAAAACACCACCTCTGAGTGCAAACCAGACCTGCATATAGGCACATTATATAATTATATATGTGCATATTTATATAATATGTGTATAGTGTACTTTTTATATTATACTGCTGTGTTGTATAATTTTTATTCTATTGGTTGTGCTGCTTCTTTTTGTTCTGTCCACTTTGCTGCTGTAACAATGCAAATTTCCCACCTGTGGGACTAAGGGGTTATCTTATCTTATCTTATCTTATCTTGTTATCTTTGTTAGATAATAGTATATATATAAACATTTAACTTTTTGCTGCAAGACCATAGAGGCCAGTGTGTGCAAAAACAATCGAATACGAATTTAGCGTCATAAAACCAAGCCAATAATTAAATCAGTCAAAAACTATTTACTTTTAAGTTTTTAGAGTTTTAAATACAACAAAAGACAAACATTTTCCCTATTATGCAAGCAAGGTTTAAACATTTAAATGTAATCAACATTTGACTAGCCATTTCATCACTTCAGTGCTGTTGCTTCTTCATATTTTATAGACGTTCTTATCTGTTCATTTTTAAAAGGTTAGCCCTCCCATCCAATTTCATGACCAGCCTTGACTCTCTCCACACTTTTTTGGTATTCTTTCCATATTTTGTGCAATCCTCCTGCAAAACTATATACCTAAATGAGGAAACACCCTACCTTTATGGTGCATAAGTTGTGTATGTTGGTGCAGGCATTGTACATAACACGTATTTTCATACACAATGTATTTGCACTTGCACTTCTTAATACTCCTACAGACTTCTTTCTGCTATTGTTGCCTTCAGCTTGTATATTAGGGGCTTAAAACTCTGCAAAGCTGCTTTATGTCAAGGAATACGAACAAAACTGAGCTGGACCGAATTGGATGGAAGTGCAGTTGTGATTAAAAAAGTCCATTTCCTCTCTATGCAGCGGTCTTTTATTTTCCCGTCTTTGCTCCACTCTAGCCATCTCATTGCTGGACGCTGCAGTGACTGGAACAGCCATGGCCAGAGCTGGTGAAGTGAAGTGAAGCTAATCTCCCTACAACCCCAAATGCACAAACACACACCTGCAATACCAAGCTGCAGAGAGCCATCATGTTTGGACAGTGGATTTGTCGGACAGGTGCTTTCATAATGTGTCGCACATTTAAAGCGGCAAGTCAAAGTCAGCGGATATTGTGTCGTAATTACAAAGTATGTTGTTGGAAATGGCTTGGAAGGGCCAGTGTGACAGATGGGCCAGCATGCAGAGCAAAGAGAGCAGCTCCACTGCGAACGCGGGTGTTGGAAAATTAATTGAGACGTGAGAGGAGGACTGAAACAAACGTGACGCAAGTCTTTCGTTCCTTGTCCTCAATGTGGGTTCCCAACATGCGAATCACGCTTGAGTAGAGAGGAGGGGATGGACCCCTGGTGCTCGCTCCTCATTGCCCCAGCAAGTGTTCGTGGCAAGCCACCGAGCCTAAATGCAAGATGTCAAGATCACTATCTGGAGACAAGCCATGTGCTTATACGGCAGCTCAATTGAATTAGACCCCCTCAGTATATATGCACTCATAAAGCGTTCAAGAGCTATAAAGCATTGGAACTAACAAAGCTTGCTTTGTAAGAAAAAAAGAAGGCTATTTAAGGTTCCCTGCAGTGCCAGCATTTGTGAAACTTGAGTAGGCCTTCAAATGTGCATTTCTTACACTTTGCACAAAGCATTCCAGTCAATTAATCTGCCTTTAGCCAACAATTGTATTTTACAGTTATTTTGCAAGTGGATGTCAGATGTTGAGATGCATAGTACACTGCAAATAGCATCAACCATTTTTGTCTATTTTATGTTAGGGTTACAAGACGAAACAATGTGAAATTAAAATTCTCAATCTAACAAATGTGTTGACGGAAAATGCATTAGGGAGCAAATCTGAACTTTCCAAACAAATTCGTTTTACCGGCAGGAAGAAAACCCCTGAAATGCAAAACTTAAGTTTACAACCATTTAAAGCAATGGCAGTAGTCTTGTTCTGAAGATATACAGCTCTGAATAAAAATAAGAGACCACCGCAAAAACATTCAGTTTCTCAGGTTTCTTGACCTTTTATAGTTGTATATTGTATTTTTGGCTGAACTTTTTCTTTAGGGTTGCACAGGTATTCTGTTATCAGCTAAATTCCCACAGACAATGTACCAGGATAGTTGTTGCTTCTTTTGTAATATTTTCGTATTATCAGTAGAGTCAGTTTTATGTTTTTATATACAATATACAGCTCCAGAAAAAAAGATACCACTGCAAAAATGTTTAGTTTCTCAGGTTTTATCTTTTAGTATTGAACTGAACGGCTTTGCCTTAGTTTTTAAGAAATTCTAACAGTAATTTACCTAATTTCCAAATAAAAGATTGTTCTTTAAGGGGTAATTTTAAAGGAAATGACAATCCATGAAAATAAGAGAAATGATGCAGTGTTTGCAAAACTTGAATAATTCAAAGAAAACAAATCTCTTGTTCACTCTTAGACAAAATGGCAATAATAATCCAATAATTGGATTAGATTCAGGTGATCACTAATCAGTACCTCATTAAGCAGAATGAGGTGCTTGTGTAGGAATTTAACAGAGACTGGCATGGAATGGTTGTCTTACTCATGGAGATGCTGATTTAAAAATACATCGCAGTGGTCTCTTATTTTTTTCCCAGAGCTGTACAACACAAGACCCCTGTGGCTCCTTGGAGTCTTCGAGAATGTCCATCTGTCCATCCATTTTCTGAACAGCTTCTCCTAACCAGAGTCAGTGGGAGGAGGGCTGGAGACTATTAGAGAAACACTCTGGACATGTCATCAGTCCATCGCAGTGCATACACAAACAAACACATTCACATATTCACACCTAGGAGCAATTCAGCATCTCCAGTGCACCTGACAGACATAGAACATGCAATATTGATAATATTTTCAATAATCAGCTTTTTTTTTTGCATTATTCAAATTGTGGTGGAGGTCTTGGAAGGTGTTGGCCAGTATACAATACTTAAGTTTAAAAATTAACTTTAAACAACACATATATTAATATCAAAATGTTACTGCTCTTCAGAACCAATGTCCATTGAAATGGGCATAATAACCTGCTTCAGAGCTCACACACTTACACAAACGTCTGATTTAAATCCTTTCATGTTTGCCGAGTTTAAATACAAACGAATAAAAATGAAATTAAAATTAGAGACATGTATATTTTAGTTCTCATAAATCATTAAGTGTTCTCTGAAGGCTTTTAAGGCCCTGAGGGTTCCTCACTGAAGTTTTCCCCAGAGATAAATTCTCATTAGAAGAATTACCAGACTTATAATAGGAAGAGACTCATGACCTTTAACTGTATGTTTCCTACTTTCTTTTATTTGATATCAGCCCTACATTTGGGGTAACAGTATGTGGGCGACAACCTCATTTCGTTTAAATAAAAGTATTGCACCACCTACTTTTTGTATTGGTTAACATTTTAAAAATGGTTGTCATTTAATGACTTAATAAGAGGAAGCTTATTAACCCTTAAAACTCAGAGTGTATCAGTAAACTCTGATTTCAGGAAATGTAACCGGTGTAAAAAAGTCTAGAACCGGTGTTTGCTCTTCTGCACACTCACCGTTTGCTTCGATTTCTCTCGGCACGCTGCCACTTGGCCGCTCTCCGGAGCCCCTCCCTCTGCGAGTTTTCCCCACCCACTTGTAGGCAGAGACTATCCTGAAAGTTCTCCCGGGTTCAAAAATCTTTCTTTTTCTGTTTGTTTCTGAGACCTAATATAAAAGAAATTTGGACATTTTTGTTCTTTATGGGCATTTGAGTGTGACAGCATTTTTAAAACCCTGGTAGCCGTTGTTATTCTTACATGTTTTTAAAATTACAATAACTTTGGTTCTATGTGACATAGGAACACCAAACCTCGAGCATCAACACAAACCAGGGGAACTTCCATCTAAGGAGTTTGGCTGTATGATGACAATTTATCATTTGTTGCACTTCTGGCAAGGAGGTCTTCGCTGATGTTCTTTTCTCAGGAACTGACAATCAAACCTTGTTACTGTGGACAAACAATGACTGTCAATGGCTGGTTCAGCTTGTTCCTATATCCTTATGCCTCGGTCAACAAATTGGGTCATTATAGAGTTCTGCACATATGGCTGAATCACTGACAGCTCTTTATTAGACGTATTATACACTATTCAGGGGCAGGAGCTTATATTTTAATTCCTACACAGTGCCCTATGTAGGGAATAGGGAGCCATTTGGGACACAACCTTGCTGCCCCCACGTGCACATGGGGAAGGTTGTTTTTGGTCCTATCATGTTACAAAGACCTTCTTCAGGAAAATGAAATAGCGTGAAATGTCTGACACACTTGTAATGGAATGAAAACTCTCACTCTAGCAAATGTGTTGGCAGAAAATTGCATCAGGGAGTGAACCCGAGCTCTCCAAATCGACAGGCTTTACAAAACGGAAAAAAATACTTGGCACTCAGTTAGAGACATTAAATGGTGTTTTTTGTTGACGATTTACTGGGAGACTGAACGCGAACGCTGATGAGTTTAAAGACCTCTCGTGCCCTGTCCTTTAAAACACATCTCCTCCATCAAAGTGACTATCGTGTTGACTAGAACATCAAGAGGACATGATCCTTTGGTCTCTCTGAATAGTATCCTGAAATTTGTTTGCCAGTGGTGAGAGCCGCACACTCGCAGGACTATCCGAGCTACTTCTGTACAATCATCGTCATGATGATGAACTCCAAATCATCATAAATTGTTCGAGTGGTTAAAAATAACCGGACAGATTTTTCAGTTGTTACCGAGTGGGCTTTTAATCCGGCACTAGAACATTTTGACATGAGGGAAAAATGTGAAGTGCTGTGTTCATGCTGAATTGCCGAGGACTTTTGTAGCAGTGCCTAAAATAATTCTGCATTCGTGTCAAATCTGCTTTTTTTCAACCTCTGAACTTAGATATTCACCACATCAAGCCCATCATGGTCTAAAAAAGGTTCCAAAATATTAATAAAGGCAGCGCATCTTTTTTAAAGAATTCTGACTGCCGGCCATGCGTGATGTTGGAGGGCCGCCTCTCTGCAGGCTGGATCTACAGAAATCTGCATTTATAGGCCAGACCTATTCCTCACTGATTCTAGTGCCCACTCTGATCTACTATTACAATGATTTACAGCATAATGTGAGGTTTCTGGTAATGACCATCTCGATGTCTATTCATTTTATGCTGTATTTTCAGCAGCACACAATTGAACAAAGCCCTCAGTAGAGAACCAAACACATACATATATTTCTCTCTCTCTCTCTCTCTCTCTCACTCTCTCTCCACACACACACACACACACACACACACACACA
>JBBIGA010082801.1:0-11582 GCA_037576975.1 Alestes dentex | reverse complement strand
GACCCCTCCATGATTTCTAAGTGGGAGAACTTGCAAAATCGCAGGGTGTTCAAATATTTATGTTCCTCACTGTATATAAATTAAATAACTTTTAGTAGACTTGCTTATGTAGTTTCCAACACTGTATGACACACTATTACCTATGGACATGAAAAGTTTGGAGAAAATATCAAGATGGCCTCTTCTGTTGCAATGAATTCACATTATGTGTCCATACATACCCATTAAAACCTGGATGCCTACGCGATGTCCATGTTTATAGAAAACGGTATGTCATACAGTGTCGGAAATCATAAGAAACATTAATTGAGATTCATAATTATTGCCACCTTTGGTAAACATTTTCCTGGTGGAACTGAATCTTTCTGTCGGGCACTTACTTTCACAGAGTGTAAAGTCTAAAAGTGTTCAGTCGTGTGTGTGTGTGTTTGTGTGTATGTGTGTGTATGTGTTCGTCCTGAACTAGCCTCTCCCTTCATGCAGCAATCTGCCATTCATGCCCCGGCATGCTGAACTCTCTACATCCTTCACTATCCTCCTCTATTATTTCTGCTCACACAAATACACATTCCACCACACTTCACTCCAATCAAGTCAACTTTCTTCCTCTTATTCTCTCTTTGCCTGTTTCTTTCTTTCTCTTTGCATTCTTTCTCTCTCTCTCTCTCTATGAGTGATTGTGTCCCAGGCTCCATAAATATCTCCAGCAACTCACATTGATAGCCGTGCCGTGACCTTTCTGTGACTTTTCTGTCGGATGCGGTCCGGCTGGCACAGTGGACTCATGTATGTGTGCGTATGTGTGTGTGTGTGTATGTGTGTGTGTGTGTGTGTGTGTGTGTGTGTGTGTGTAAAATTGCTGCCGTAAGCAGGGCAGA
Source organism: Alestes dentex (assembly GCA_037576975.1). Classification (NCBI taxonomy): domain Eukaryota; kingdom Metazoa; phylum Chordata; class Actinopteri; order Characiformes; family Alestidae; genus Alestes; species Alestes dentex. Next base: position 10,704 of record JBBIGA010082801.1, on the reverse strand, counting down.
CCCGTGGGTCACAGGCGAGCTCAGCATAAGGAGTGGAGAGATGAGAGGACAGAGGAAATTAGCTTTGGTATGGAACAGCTGTTACTGTTATTGACTCAGGAAAAACAGCACAGGTCAGAGTGTGACACAGACTGGACACACCACTTACACTAACTTTAACCCCTATCAGACCATTTTTCAGTTCTGCTCAAAATCTTTCCGGACGAACCTATCCAGTGACGGCTGGTGACAGAACTGGATGGGAGGGATAACTTACCAGTAACTGATAGCTAATAACAAATATCCATAGCTCGACACTGCAGTGCCTTATTTGAGAGCCCCTCCTCAACTACAGCAAAAAACCATTGAAAAAGCTATCCACGTACTGGTCACATTTAAATGTTCAAATATTGATTTTAAATATTGATTTGGCCAATATATGGTGACCTGTCAAGTGTGTGTCTCTGCTGGGATGGGCTCTAGCACCCCCATAACTGTGATTAAGTGGCTCAGATAATGAATGAACAAGTAACTGATTTGCAATGTGGCTAATAGAACAACGACACTTCTCTACATGTCATAACGCATTCGACACCAATTCTCAAGTAAATCTACAGCTTGGGCTAAAGCTGAATCAGCCCCGTTTCAGCCAGTTCATATTTTGCTAATGACTTGTTGGTGCTGCTGTTGTTTGTGTGTCTACAGAATGACAAAATAATGTGAAAGCCAATAATGTGAATATCAAAGATTAAATCTTATTTGGATGCCATTTTTACTTTGAAAGGCTTGGGCCCCATTTTATCTATCTGTGCTGTCTTTCAAAGTAACCGCTGGACAAACTTTACAGAATACAGGTGAAAAAATGCTTTATTATTTACTCACAATGCTTACATTTAGGATATGTTATGAATTATATTTATTTTGTATGACTATAGAATATCACTTTTAAGCAGTGTTGGTTTAAGTTCCAGTCTCTCCTATTCTAGTGTATAGACATGTTTATAGGAGTCGTCTGTGGTCTAGTATCTCTTATTCTATTGAATAAAATGTTTATTGGGGTTGTATAAGTTCCTGTTTTTCCTATTCTAGTGTTGTCTATGATCTAATATCGACTATTCTAACATGCAAGAGTATATCGAAATCGTTTATGAGCTCATATCTCCTATCATGACCACAATGACATCAAAATCACATAACACAACACATAAACGCAAAGATTTGTGAAATCAGAAAGGTCTGAATGGACCAAAAGTGGAATGAAAAAGAGCCAAAACATATGAAGTTGATCGGAAAGCAACTTGTAAGCTGTTTTCACCACTGTAACAACAAACGCTTTCAAACAATTACACCACCCCTGCTGATGTGTGCAGTGAGTTTAGCTGATTTCTGATTGGTTCTGCCACTCCCTCCTGCTGTGCTGAATTCAACAGCATTTTGAAGCTTCACTCTGACAAGAATCCCTGTTTGTCTCATTAACCTCACACTGGGCCTGACGCAGCGGGCTGATCCATACAGGAGCATCAATAGCACTTTCAATTTTACCCTCAAAGGTCAAGCTTATTACCAAATTACCATCCACATGTCCATCTATACATCTATACACTTATCTATATACTTAAGACATTTTACAAAACATTATCACGCTTTCACTTTCATATTTTCAAATACTCAAAACATTAAGGCCTTATCAAGTTTACACTGAGGAAAATGCTGATGAATCAGCATCTAGTTTGAGGAAGGGATGAGCATAATCAGCCTTGTGAATGTGACACTTTGGCGTAGCCCATTAACTGGAATACATTCCATGCAGCATCCAAGTATTATCTGAATCAAGAGTGGGCAATGAATTCTCAATACGTTTTGAAGTTTTGTATGTTTTCTGCTCACTTTAAAGCCTCAATCATTAGTTTTTAATGCTATTTTTGTTTACACCAATTCCTTTTGTTCATTTAAAATTGAATGTCTTTTAGGTACTTAGGTTTTCAAGCTGTCATGCCCCAATTTAGTGGAGGTTTAGTCAGGATCTGGCCTCATTGTTTACAAACAGTGCCATAATACATAAAGCCCCAGGGTGTGTAAATCTGGATCTTTCCGTTATTGAGTGTTTGCTCTTGTATTCAGGGCTAAGTGCAGAATTTTTGGAGGCAAACATGTCTCTAAATCTGAAAGACAAACAATGAAAGAAAGCAGAAAATATTGTTTTATAGTGGGCAGTGGTGAGTTATACATTTTCATTTGAACTCAGCCTGTTTCTGTCTTCAGTTGGAAATTCTCCTCTGGGTTTGCAAACACCTCCAGCAGTCACTGAGAAACCTTTCAGACTCACAGAAACTTAGGACTAAATCTAAGGACACCAAAATAGAAACTAGAATGAAATGCTGATGTGTTGCTACGTTTAGTTTTATCTCTTTGTAAGGAGTCAGCGAAGATAATGCTAGCTAGTTAGGTGGCTAGGTAAACACTAACATTTGGGTAGCATATATGGTAACAATTCTAGGGTGTTTTTAGATATTTTTAATCATTTCCATCCCCACAATCATACATTGACAGAAAACTGTAATATATAATGTAATATAGCAAGCTAGATGTTTTTTTGAATGAACACTTTGTAAAAAGTTCATTAAGCTTTTTTATCTTTGTTTTTCTACCTTAATCTCTAAGGAGTTCACTTTTAGCTAGCACTAAGCTAACACTTGTTAACTAGCTCTGTTTGCTAGCAAGTACAGAACGAGCCTTTTCTACACATATTATTTCATTTTGTTACAAAAAAACTCCCTATTTGTGAAGTTGTAACTTTATAAGAGACAAGTTTTAGACAATTTATATGATAATGTAACAGGATTTTAGGATTTAGGGATTTTTCAAGGATTTTTGACCATATCTGTTGATCCAAAATGGAAAAAGGTCCTGATATGATGAGTAAAATATACATACTTCAATTCATTATTATCACCCATTATGCATTAAAATTCCTGTCCTTGACTTCAGCCACTTTGCATTTACAAAGTGAAACCCTGCGATAAGTGAACACTGCCCGATTATAGACTATTTCCTGTTGACATGAAAATGAATCGCCATGCCAGTCGGGTGATAAAATGCTTTGCTTTTCTAGGTCAGGCTGACATTGTGGGGGGCACTCCCCCTGATATGAGCAGCAGAGAGAAAATAACATGCTAACAAGAAAATATAAACTGGAAGTGTTAGTTGTTATGGTTTTTGCCTTAGGTCCATGTTAAGACCGCTTGTGTGGTTTAATGTACCGAAAAACAGACATAATAAATTTTTTTTCATGACCATTTTCCAACCCCTCTTTATGCTTTAGAATTAAGCAGGCTATGTTTGTTGATGCATCTTTAAAGGCCCAGCGTGAAACGGTAAAAATATTTGATTTTGTGACTCGGAGTGAGACAACAAGGAAATACCATTTTGTTAAAGGCATGTTGGTGGAAGAAGCCACTCCAGCCTTTTGATTGGTGGGGATACAGCTTACATACTGCACTAGCCAAGATTAGGACGGTGGACTGTGCAGTTTAGATTGAAACAGGAGAATTCTGGTGAATTACACTGGCCATTTGGAGACTAGCGTGTAATGTCTTGTTTTGTTCCAATTAGAAAGTGGTCTAATCTGAAACACACCTTCAGCTTCTTCATTCAGCACTGGCTTGAATGGGTGGAGCAAAACCACTGTAGGCTGATTTGGCTGATAAACGTAAATGCATAGTTTTTTGTGAAATCACTAATGGGCATTTTTGCATATTAGTTTACATATAAGTATGTTTGAACTGGGTGAGCGTTTTGTAGGTAATCTTGGCTTTTAAAGTGTTCTGTTCTTCTCTCTCTCACTCTTTCTCTTTCTCTCTCTCTCACTTTCTCTCTCTCTCTCTCTCTCTCTCTCTCTCTCTCTCTCTCTCTCTCTCTCATCATCTCATCATCTACTTAATCCCATAATTATGCATTCAAACACCAATTTCCCAACAGGCAGTGCAGACTTGCCCCATAATTCTTCCTCTTCCTTTCTTTTCTCCTCCTCTCTTTCTATCTAAATCTCTCTCTGCCTATCAGCCTTTATTTCCTGTTTCTCTTTCCCCATTTTCTTTCTTTCTCTGCATTACTGTTTTCCCCTCTTTCTCTCTTTTTCTGTCTCTTAGTGTCTCTCTCTTTCCCTGCCCTTCCTCTTCTTCTTTCTCACTTTTATCATTCCCTCATTCCCTCCTGCCTCTCTCCCCAGCTCTCAGTACTTCTCTGTCTTTCCCTTACTCTTTTTTCATTCTCTCCTCACTCACCCTTCCTCTCCACTTCTTGCCTTCTTTGTTCCTCTCTTGTCCTCTCTCTAAATCTCCCCTTATCTTCTTTTGTTCTTCACCCCCCTTTCCCCCTCAGTACCACCCTGATGAGATCAGTTCATTAATATCAATGTTTTTCTTCACTGCCCGTGAAGACCTACGCACACATACACACACACACAAACACACGGCACTTCACTAATAAACCATATTGCCACACACTTCACACAACACGCCATCAATCTATCACAACACACTACTCTGAGGAAGTCATCTGAAGACAACAAGAAGTCTTCTTTAAAAGAGTGTTCGTGTCACAGTGAGTATGTACCCATGTGTAGATTTATTTTAGTCAGATCGCCGCTGGAAGCACTTCTCCATTTCACATTGCGAGCTTTAGCTTCACACCGCCGCATGGCAGGTGTGTATATTCTTAGCCAGGCATTTACCATGCCTGACATGATCCTATTTTGAATGGCTCTTTGCAGTAATAAGGTCATTCGTCTTGTGCTGGAGGCAGAGGATCGTTAGTTGTCATCCCGGCCCGAAGATGGATGCGCTAGATGGAGTCTGCGCATTGCTGCAGAATTTCCTTCCAGGCCACTTCCTTCCAGAGTGCATTTGCAGGGTGAAAAAAACAACAAAACAAAACAACTGTGTCATCATGGCTGAATCAACCATATGGGTTGATCTACCAAGGGTGTAATCTACTATTTGAATGTGTCACTAAGATTTACATATTAAACATTAAATAACACATACATAACATAACTTGCGTCTTTTGGCAAGAATTCTGTTGACGTATAGCATGTTATTTATTCACATCATGTCTTTCAATGTAACAGCAATGTACACTTAACACTGACAACAGGCGCAGGAGCTATGATAGTATGTTGTACCTTAATATGCAAAGTTCCATAACTGTAATACTGGGGTTCTAAATTTGGCCCTTAAATGGAATAGCTGTCTAGTTCTGAAGACCAGGCCCAGCTTAGGAGGCTTAGGAGGAAGCTGGTCAGCTGACTAAGTTAGCTAGACAGCAAAAGTACTAGATGGTTAGCTAATGTTAACATTAGGTGAAAGTTTGTTAGCGACCATAAAGAGTTTCAGAGAAAATATTCCCTAATTGTTGATTTAGGTCATCATCTAAAGATGGAAAAAGCACAGTCATGGTTGGTTGCGGCTACAGTAATGTTAAATGTTAAATGAAAGTTTGCAAGCGAAAAGAAAGTTTAAAAATAATCATTAGCTAATTGGCAAATGTGGTTGGGGTAGCTAACACTGATGTTAATTGGAAAACGATTTGCGCTAAAACACAGCGATTTTTAAAATTACATAAAGTGTGACAAAATCACACTTTTGGTGTTTTTTAGCCAAGTTACTCGCTAACCTTAAACTTTTTTATTTTGAGAAAGCAATTTACTTCCACTTGAACAGTTTACTTCCGCTAGCTTGGGGCTTTAGATTGTCAGTCTGCAGAGCTGCAGCTGGATACTGTCTGAATGTCACGTTTCATGTGGAGAGGCCGGAATGAAAGCACTAAAGGAAAGCAGTGCGATGATAGCCGGAAGGGTGCAGCTCCGGACGAATTTGGCACCGAATAAATGTGTGTTTCAGGCTTTCGTCTTGTAATGGTGCACAGCAGGCAGGGCCTCAAAATCAAGTTCTGTTTTTCACTGCCTTGTTTTTCAGCTGCCATCATAAGCTCCTTTGGAGGGAGCAGCGGCAGAAGCAGAAGAATATTTGATTACAAAGCTTCTGCTTTTCCTCCAACCAGACAAGATCTAATTCTTTCTGAGAGAATGTTTTTCTTCCCTGCAAGACGTCGGATGTTTTTCCACTGTGGGACAATTTGGCTCCACATCCATCAAGGTGTATAGTTCGAAAAGCATATCTATTTGAAACTGCTGAATATGCTGTGCTTTTCGCTGCAATTATGGATCAAAAACTCTTACCTTTGGACTATAAACGACACTTCTTGGATAAAGAACAGAAAGTGAAATGTGTATGTGCGCTCGGTCGTTTTGAAAAAAAAAAAACACGTTCCTTAGGGCAAATTAATATTATACTTCAGAAGATCAGCCCTGAAAAAAAAGAGTGGAAAAATAGAGAAATGATGAGCTTATCCTCACTGTTACAGTGGGGGGAAACCGATCGCCGTGCAGAGATTGTGGTTGCCACGGCAACAGAGGCTCTTGGATGATGGTGTTAAGTCTTTATATATAGCATCTTCCCTTACACATTCCAGGAAAGAGAAGAATCATATGGAGAGACGTGAGAAACAATCAGTTCCTGCCTAGTGCATTTTGTATGCATTGAGAAAAGGAGTGGAGGAGGGAAAAAATTGCACCTCTCCTTTTCTGAATGTGCTGTCGACCTTGACGAATTCAAAGTACAAGGCTGTTGTGCCGTGAAAGTGGTAGCATTAATGTTATCGTTGGCCTCCATCTGTGTTACCACATAGATGCCTGTGCCTTGGCACCAAGTTAGCATAGATTAGCATATAGGGATAATGCAAATGAATGGAGTTGGACGCAGTGTTTTATTGAAAATCACATTATTGTCTGCAAGCACTGTTTTCTAGAAGATCTATCTCTAAGAGAAAAGGTTACAGATAAGCTAGAAAGTAGCTCACAGTGAGATCCTTGGCTAAACGCATGAAGGAGAGAGCAGGGCACAAACCATCATGGGGTAAAATGTCACACGGATGTTTTGTGTTGTTCAACAGGTTCCAGTACAACATGCGTCATCTTCTCATATTCTCATAGCAACTTCATTGTTGATTACTGTGTTATTTGTGTAAGTCACATAAATTCACCTTTATCCTTCACAAAAAAGTCAAATATATTTCACATGTGAAGTGTGTGCACAGGTAAATACATGAAAAAGCTGCGATTACATTTGCCATGAACCATTAAATATCACTTTTTCTCTCACATGATAGGGTTTTTTCCGCACATATATGTGAAAGTTCTTATTCTCATGTGTTGTTTAGGATATAGAATACCCTTGCAGCATATAAACTCACTGAGAGTTGGCCAGTACAGCTTCCACCAATATTATTATTCATTCCTCAAAATGGCAGTCAAAGTAAAGCAACACTGAGGAAAACACTTGGCTTTGACGTATTATGCTTAGCCAGAATACACCTTAAATTTAGGGTGTTTGGGAAACTGACATGAGGGAACCCTTGATGGTTTGTTACATTGTTAACTCACTGAAATCATTTGGGAAACCTCTCACTGAGTTGCATACCTAAGGCCTTGGTATGAGGGACGCACTTGACTGACGTTGGTCATTCACTCATACAGAATGGTGCAGGCATGTGGTCACTGCCATTTAATTACAACCATTGATTGTCACATTTTGACTTTTTTTATTTGAGATTCATTGGGTTTCATGGTTGATTTTAATGAATTTTGCATAAAAAAATGGCTTGTCATCTATTTTTGGTGCATTCTAAACCTCAGTTTAGAAAACTACCCAATCTGGTGCTCCTGACAAGTGCAAGTAAATGCTAGCCCAAACCCAGTCTTAACCTCACCAATCGAAAGATCGGGTTGTTTTCTTTTACTGTTTACAGTAGAGACTGTAATGTTGGAGGGTAAAAAACATTTTCCTCATGAAATGTCGACTAATACCCACTACTATAAAAACCTCCATGCACAAATACACCTTCTTGTTTTCTTAGAAGTATCTTGTTGCAGTCTGCTGGTCTGTTTGGTTCTGTTCGTGGTGCTGAAGGATCAGCAGTTTCAATGAGAGGGAGCGAAATGTTATCAGCAGACATTTTTGGCCGAATACACACACACACAGTGTTGAGTTTGTTTTGAAGCGGAAGATCTGCGCTCCGGGCGCCGTGGCGATAGCAGCAGATAAGAGAGAGTGACACTCTGCTAAAGAGAAACGCCAAACTCGGCCTGGGAAGAGCCGAACCATCCGCGGAGAAAAACACAACAAGTAAACACAGAGAGGGAGATAAGCTGGTGGCAGAAATACAGAATGGTGGTGGTGGTGGTGGTGGGGGGGGGTGCAGAAAGGAGTGGAATGCAAGAAAGAATTAAAAGAAAGGGAGAGAAAGAAGAAAGGTCAAGAATGAGATAAAGAGAAAGATATTGAAGCAGTAAGGAAAGAATGAAAGAGAGAGCATAAAAGAAATAGGGAGTGAGAGATCAAGAACTAAAAGAGAAATATGAAAGGTGAGATGTATTTTGCTTATGATTGATAATCATTTTTCTGGTTTCTTTCATTATTATTATTATTATTATTATTATTATTATTATGTTTTTTTTTCTGTGACTAAACACCTGGGCTGAGGGGTAGCACAAACACCTGATGTACAGAATGACCTCCTATTTGTCCTGTTGGTGCAGCATAACGTTTTTTTTTCCTTCTTTTTTTGTAGTATCGGATCACTTCCCTTGCCTGGTTCCTGGACCATGCAGCTGCTTGTTTAGTACGCTCCAGTGGACTGGCAACACACACACACACACACACACACACAGAAACATGGTCACACACAGCTAGTGCTGAGCCATACAGGGTCACTATGAAAGCTGGTGAGGAAACAATGTCCTTCAGAAATGTAAGTGCTTATGCCATGCACTCCCTGGACACTTTATCGGAAACCTTTCTCTTGTAGCTACTCCCTGCTGACGTTCAGTTAGAAACTGTAGTGCACGAGTTGCTGTGGTTGCTGCACAGTTTGTGTTGGCCAACTTCTAACCCTTCATTAGTAGTTACATTGTGGATATTTTTGTGGTGGCCTTTAGTTGCAGTTACTTTGCAAGACCGTTCATTCTTATTCTAAGTCTTTTTGTACCACTTTGGAATCATGAATGTTACACACAGTAAAAAGGGCAGCTGCTCGATAAAAATCGATACATGGTTCTCTTTGGACAGTGATAATACAACCTGAATCTCACGACTTTAGGTGCAGCCATCACGAAATACAATTTAATCAAAATACGTGCTGCGAACATGAATTAGGGCTTTTTTCGTGCTAGGACAACGCTTCACTGCCCTGTGTATTTTAATGCGCACTGCATGACACCGCCAGTATCAGCGCTAACTGCTGACTGTTAGGGTTAGGGTATTGTCAGGGTTAGAGTTAGGGTTAGTGTTAGGATTAGGGTTAGGGTTAGAGTTAGATTTAGGGTTAGGTTAAGGTTAAGGTTAAGGTTAAGGTTAAGGTTAGGGTTAGGGTTCTCACAGCATTTCAACCTGCTTCAACTGCTTTGCAAACAAAAACGATAAGGAATCAACTCGTTATTTCTTTCCTACTGTCCCTCAGTTACCAGTTAGCACAGATACTGGTGATGTTACGCAGTGCACATTAAAATACATAGGGCAGTGAAGCATTGTCCTAGCACCAAAAAGTGAAGCGTTGACCTAGCATGAAAAACCTAGCACCCTAAATCGTGTATTTCGTGATGGCTGCACGAAAACTCGTGAGACTGGGCTCATAATATATAGATTGTAGAAAGACGGTGCATTACTGAACACAGCAATCCAGCGGCACATACAGCAGAGCAAATGTTCCCCATGGACTTGCTTTGATTTTTACTGTTTTAAAGGTTGTTTGCTTTAAGATGTACTTCAGAATCAAATTTCTTTTTATTGTTTCCTGCAGAGCAGGAATAATGCATTTTTTTAAAGAAGAATATTTTGGTTTCAAACCTTACAAAATTCAGTTAAACCAGGCCATCTATATTCAAACATAGGGTAGTCTGCATAAACAGGCAATTTGTGACTGTAAACAGAAGTTACAGAAACAGAAGTTTTGTGTGTGTGTGTGTGTGTGTGTGTGTGTGTGTGTGTGTGTGTGTGTGTATAGCCTTTGCATAATCTAAAGGTTCTATACCAATTTATTTCTGTTTTTCATCAGGATGCCTAGAACCCTTTAGAACCTTAAACAGGCTGTGACTGTAAACAGAAGTTACCATTAAGAACTAAAACAACATTCATATTACAAGGCAATTTTTTTTGCTCAGAATTTTCTTCTTTGATGGATCACACCTGCATTTGTAAGCAACTCATATCTGTCCTTAGGGAGCACAAACCTGCAAACAACCTGCATGTGCACATCTTAATCAGTCACGTCACATAAATAAATAAAGAAATGAACAAACTCACAGCACATGCCTTCATCAAAGAGACCATCAGCTCTGATCACCTCTCAGCTCTCAGGAAATGAAGGTGAAATAAGGCCTGATCTCTTTCTGTGCCGTGTTTACTGGCAGAAACCCACACGGTTCCATGGTCAGGAATCAAATACATATGTAGGACCACATATGAAAATGACTCATATTTAACTGGAAAATATTAGATTTGTGTGTCCACAGCGCTCTGGAAGCAACAGATCTAGGTCACACTGTGTATATATATATATATATATATACATATATATACATATATATATATATATGTGTGGGTATATATA
>JBBIGA010082791.1:0-11582 GCA_037576975.1 Alestes dentex | reverse complement strand
AGGACTAAATGGAGACAGATGATTCGCTGTGGCGACCCCTGAAGGGTAAAGCCGAAAGAGAAAGAAGAAGAAGATCAGAACTCAAGCAAAAGATCAAATCTTTAGAGGTTGAGTATGCTGTCTCACCCCAGGAACACATCTTGAGTGAATTAAAGTAATTAAAACTCTAATTAAATGACAAACAATAAAAAAACACAGTTTTGGTTCTTGGTGCAAAGACTTAGACTGGAGAACTTTGAATACAGCAACAAAATGGGCAATTTTCTAGCCAACAAATTAAAACTGAATACAGAAAAAGGAATGATTGCCGCTGTAAAAAATTCATCGGGTAATATTACTCATGACCCCGAGGAAATAAATAACACTTTTAGAAATTTCTATAAAAACTTGTACATGTCACAAATTGATCCACCAGGTGCTGACATCAAAGAATTCCTCAATAATATAAACCTTCCAAAATTACAGGAAGATCAGGTTATGGCTCTGGACGCACCCATCACAGTGGCGGAACTCCATGATGCCCTTCAACATATGCCCAGTAAGAAAGCACCAGGTCCAGATGGTTTTCCAACAGAATTCTATAAAGAATTCTGGACTACACTGGAGCCTATTTTGTTTTTAGAATGGTGTGTCAGTTTAGGGAGAGTGGCAAGCTATCCTCAAACATGAACTCCACTAATATTAATTTACTTCTTAAGCCAGGCAAAGACCCTACGGTTCCATCTAGTTACCACCCCATATCGCTTATAAATACAGATCTTAAAATAATCTGTAAGCTTTAGCAAGAAGACTGGAAAAATCACCCCTTTTATAATTCACCCAGATCAAACAGGCTTCATCAAGGGTAGACACTCAGCCACTAACACATGCAGGTTAATAAACCTAATAGATTACTCTACTATTGACAAATTGAAAAAACTATATCTTTCATTAATTAGATCAAAACATTATACAGTTTTGATCCAATTGATCACACCTCACCAAACTTTAGTCTACAGAGGGGCACCAGGCAAGGCTGCCCTCTTTCCCCATCACTTTTTGCCATTTTCATTGAACCATTAGCAGCCACTATCAGACAGAACAAGGATATTAAAGGTATTCAAATTAAAAACAAGCACCACAAAATAAGTCTCTATGCAGATGATGTACTCCTTTTTCCTCAGAATTCACAATCCTCCTTATCCCAGACAATATCAATCATAGATAAATTCTCGGCAGTTTCTGAATATTCCATCAACTGGTCAAAAACACATTGTTTTGCCCATAAACTGTGTTTTCCAGAACACATCTACTAACAAATTACAAATTGCAATTACCTATTAGAGTAAACGAATTTATGAAGATCTCCACCCCTAATATACTATCAAAAATATATAGAACATTGTCAGACACAGACAATTCAATTTCACTTCCAACCTCAAAATGGGAAATAGATTTGTCTGCTAAACTAGATCAGAATACATGGGCACAAATATGCTTAAACACTTTTAGAATGACAAAAAACATTTGTCTACAACTTATACAGTATAAAACCCTTCATAGAATACATTATATAGGGCAAAGGATGTTCAAGATGGGTCTTATAAGTTCTAACATCTGCTCTCACTGCACAAGTAACCCACCAGATGACCACACCAGATTACTACATGCCATGTGGGGGTGCACACCTGTTAGGAGGTTTTGGCAGCGGGTATGCGAAGACTAATCATTATGTTTAGGGATTAACATTTCTGCTTCCCTATGTGTGTTAGGAGACCCAAGCAATGTTGATCTGGAAGGGAACTCAGCACTCATGGTCCTCACAGCCCTGTGCATTGCCAAAAAAACTATTCTCATGAATTGCAAATCCAAAAACAATCTTAATATTAATCACTACAGGTGTCTGGTGTTGGATCATTTCAGTATGGAGAGAATGTCTGCCTCCTCCAGTGACCAATAGTCAAATTTTAATTCTTTCTGGTCTCCTGTAATTGTACTTTTAACTTAGTGGGTATAGGGGGATCGTGACTTTGCCATCTTGTGTGCCCTTGGGCGGCGGGAGGTCTTGGATGGCTGCGGACCTCTGGTGGTCCCGTGGGGCCGGGGGGTCGTGGTTGCCGTTGCGGGGGTGGCTGTTAGTCGGTTCTGACGTGGCGGTGCTGGGAGGCCTCGGTGGGCTGCTCGCAGGTTGTGGACTGCCCTGGCCGGGCCCTGCTGGTGCGGGCAGGGGGTGCGGGTACTGTGCCCTGGTGTCGGGGGGCAGTTCACCTTGCAGACGGGGTCTCATCTGCAGAGTGGGCGTCCGCGTTCTGCCTGGGGTGGCTTGGCAGACGCCGGCCATCACCTTGGGGAGCCGCCGTGTCCTGGGGGGCTGAGTAGGGTTAGGTTGGTGGGAGGGCAAGCAGTGGTTAGGGGACCTCGACCTCAGGCCACCTTGTCAGGGGAAACTGGCCAAGCCTGGGCTTTTTAATAATGCTATTGGAATGTAGGGAAAGTTTTAAGTAATTAATTCCATTGACCTTTTGTTACAGAATATATCAAATATTGCAACGTTAGGGCTATTTGGTACAGCTTCCTGCTATGTTTTATGATCACACAACATGAATACCAAGTAAATTCTCCTTGTCTTGACAGGTTGGTTGATGGTGGTGCTCTTCGTTGGATTTTTTCCTGTTTACAGAGCCTTAGAGAGCATATTAATGATGTCTGCCTGAATATGAAGAGGATGTGGTGTGAAAATGAAGCAATCAGGCTCAGAAAAAGCTCTGACCCATGGTGGTTGTGACTCTGGATAACTGCTAATATTGTGCCACCATGATTAGCAGATGCTCTAAGCCTTGTAACTTATGTTGGGGCCTCTATGAATTGGACTGCTTTGTTTAGCACATCCCACAGATGCTTGATTGGCTTGAGATCTGCTGAAAGAGACCACTGCCATTAGGGAATACCATTGCCATGGAGGGGTGTACCTAGTCTCCGACAATGTTTAGGTAGGTGGTCCATGTCAAAGGAATATGAATCTCAGGCCCAAGATTTTCCAGCATATCTTTGCCCAGAGCATCTCACTGCCTCTGCTTAAAGTGTACATTTGTCATACGTAAACACACCACAGCACAGCAGAATTCTTCCTGTGCATTTAACCCATTCACCAAGTGAAGTAGCGGGCAGCCAGGAACACAGCAACAGGGGAGCAGTGTGTGGGGATGGTTCCTTGCTCAAGGGTACCTCAGAGGTGCCACTAGCAGTGCTGGGATTTGAACCCATGACCTTCTGCTCACAGAGCCAACACCTAACCACTAGGCCACCAGCTACCCATAGTACATCCTTGTGTCATCTCTTCCTTGCAAATGCACCTGGCTGTCCACATGATGTAAAAGAAAACATAATTCATCAAACCTGGCCAGATTTTTCCACTTTTTCATTACCCAGTGCTGATGCTTACATGCCCATTGTAGGCACTTGTGGTAGTGGACAAGTTTCAGCATGGGCACTCTGACAGGTCTGCGTCTATGCACCCCCATTCGCAACAAGCTGTGATGCACTGTGTGTACTGACACCTTAATATCATAGCCAGCATTACCTTTTATCAGCAATTTGTGATTCAATTGCTCTTTTGCTGGTTTATTGGTTGTCATTCTTTGGACCACTTTTGGACTTTTGGTAAGTTCTAACCACTGCATTCCAGGAACACCCGATAAGACCTTGAGAGGTACTATTGTAATGAGATAATCAATGTTATGCACTCTGTCAGTGGTTTTAATGTTGTGGCTGATCAATGTATTACAGACTGCTCTGAATCACGTATGCCATCCATAACACATCACCATTAAGAGCTGATTTTAAATTAATCTAAATGAGATCCACATCTCTCTAGTAGTCTACGTGTTCATCTGTCCACCTACCTGTCATTGAAAAAGAACTGAAAAATGAGACAGAATTGTTTAAACACTTATAAATCCACAACTTTACTGACCAGTCTTATTGGAGGTTACCACAGCAGAGAGAGTAGTATGATACACACTCAAAGTAACAGAATTGTCATGCCAGAGGAGCCAGAGAGGAGTGGACAGAGAAAAAAAAGATAGAAATTTGTCCTCTTTCTGTCCTCGTCCTTCCACATTGTCCCAGCCTCCCCATCCTCTCTCTGAAATACGATGCTAATTACATTTACTGCTTCACAAACTGCAGCTGAATTATTATAGCGCAGTGAAGAGGGGAGGGGAAAAGGTCAGCTGGACTAAAACCTTTAAATCCTTAAAATGGAAATCCAGGCCTCTATTAAAAACACATAAAACAAAATCCATTTCTCTAAAAGCCTGGAATTAAAGCGTGGGTCCTGTCAAAATCAGGGCATTTCACTTTGTCTCAAACATTGACTCAAGGTCATTCCTTTTTTCTCACCCAAATACTGTTTTCCTTCTCTTGGCAGACAAAGAATAATCGCTCCTCCATGCAGAAATCAAGGAGAATCAAGGAGATCAGCTAAGACAGTCAGTGTAGAGTGATTTTATTCTTAGCCTGGGTCACATGACCAAATGAGCTTTCATCAGCGCTGCTGTTGATTAATCTACATGTAAAATTTATATCCAAACTCTTCTCTTCTCTCTCCCTCTCTCTCTCACTCGCTCTCTTTCTCTCTCATGTGTGGTGTGTGTTTTAACCTTTTGGAATGGTGTCCGGAAGGTCACTTTTTAATCAATTTACAGCGGACCCTTAGTGTGTGTGCGTGTGTGTGCGCGTGTGTGTGTTAAATGATAAAGTTTACCTGTGTGACTAGCATGCCAAGTAGTTTCATTTTAAAATGTGAACCGCAGTCCTTTCTGCTGACCTTCTCTCTGTTGTTTGAAAGAGAGTGTATGTGTTTGTTTGTGAGTGTGTGTGTGTGTGTGTATGTGTGTGAGTTAGATGTTTCAATCTGGGATAAAAGATTGTGGTAAACCTTCATAATCTGTTTCACTTATAAAATACTACAGCAGGTGTGTAGTGATTATGCTCTCACACACCTTCTCTCACATGGAAGAATGCAGTGATAAGTGCCCACAGCCACTTGATACTTTTTAATGCAGAAAACTGAAAGTGAAGTGATAAAACAAGAATGTATGTTAGAAGATGGCAAAATCTGTTACTGCTGACAAGAATTAATATAAAACATTGTGTTATAGTGTATAATGTTAGATAACTGCAGATAGCAATTAGGGCTGCAAGTAACGAATATTTTAATTTTTGAATATTCTATAGAATATTATCTTCAGAAATATTTTATAAGAATACAAAATAATCAAGGCGTATTTCTGACTGAAAAAAATGATACTTGTGGCTATTCATTATATTTCAGTCGCTATTATTATTATTATTATTATTATTATTATTATTATCATTATTGTTGTTGCTGTTGTTGTTGTTGTTGTTATTGTTGTTATTATTAGTCAACAACATTTGAAATACTATAAGGTAGTGATAAAATATCACAGACAAATAATTATTCTCATATAGTCAAATTAATTTTACATGCTTATTCTAGGGCAGGGGTGTCGATCTCCAGTTCTTGAGGGCCGTGGTCCAGCATGTTTTGGTGATTTCCCTGCTCAGAAACACCTGGTTCACTTCACCAGTTAATTGTCAGGTTTAGGGAATGTGTTTGAGGTGGAGAACCATCAAACTGTGCTGATACCGGCTCTCCAGGACTGGAGTTTGACACCCCTGTTCTAGGGATCCTTCTCAATCTGGCAAGCCCGACCAAGTTGCTAAGACTCTCGTGAAAGTGACCATTCTGTCATACGTGAACACACCACAGCGTGAACAGCGCGAAATTTTTCCTCGGGGACGGTCCCTTGCTTAAGTGTACCTCAGTGGTCCACTACTTCGTGATTGCAGGGCGAATGCCCTAACCACTAGGCCACCAGTAATGAGTGGTGCAGAAGAGTGGAGGAATGTCTTTTAACTACACTTTCTTGGTATCGAAAACTACCTTTGGATCAGGCTTGGAAAAAGAAGTGAAAAAGGAATGTTTTAGTTTGTGTATGACCAAAACCATGTTTTTAACCCTCTATAAAATAAATTATACCTAAGCATATATCTGTTCTGCTCCAGAGGGACCACTTATTAGCCAGCAAAGTCTCTTTTATTCTCTGAAATGAATACTATCTGCAGTAGTAGAAAAGGCATTTGGACTGTGCCTGGCAGGTAAGATCAGCATTATCACCTCTAATTAGAGATCAGCTAGACAGTTAGGAACAGAATCTCGGTAGCCCTGCCTCTGAGGTCTGCCAGGATATCAACATCGCTCTGACAGAATAGGACCATTTAACGGACATAAAAAAAGATTAACAAAAATTGCTATTTTTGCATGATCCTGCTCCTTTTCAAGGTGCTGCAAGTGAGTGCTACTGTTGACTTGCTGTTTTTGTTGAGCTTGATTAACAAAAGTATGTTTGCGGTTGACTGATTAATAGAGGCCTGAGGTTTGACAAAACCAGTTACTGAGACTGCTTTTCTTTTCTCTAATGTATTGATTACTAATGATTAGTGTGACCTGCTTGCAAACTCCAGTAAACATTGATGACTAATATAAGCTCTAAATTATAAGACTTAATACCAGAACCTCACTTCTCAGAAACAGTTTTGCACATTTTTCTTATTTACCTCATAAAGTTTACCTGTAAAGTTTACCTGTTGTCTAATCTATGTTGTTTTCTTCCTGTATTAGACACTACGCAATGCCTTGATAAAACTATTCCACCCTGTTGAAACTGTTACAGCAAAATCGGTGTATTCTCAAAGTAACTCTAAATTTACCAGCAGATAGTTAGAAAAATCACTCCAGGTCATTCAGTCTAGTTAGATGCTTGTAGATTGCAGTTTTTAAATGTTAAATATGGGCAGTTGCAGCACACGTAGCAGTTTGATTTTTTTACTTTCTGTCTCCTTTGACCACAAAACCTAACCTTATCATTTTAACTTGCTCACTCTGATGCTTCCTGGCAAACTCCAGATGACCTTTGATTAACCACCCTCCCATACAAGCCAGCTGTATTCAGAGCTTTTGATACCATTGACTCTGCCTTCACTCTGGTAAAAGCCACTGAACTCTGTGACATACTGGAAGTGACTGTTGGCCTCTCTGGCTTCCATCACCAATCCTCTTCTCTAAGTCTTGAATCTCAGATTTGCCTAAACGCTACAAAACACAGTGTACTTAAAATGTGCTTAACCCTACATTAATTTACTGAAAATACACCAAACCACTTAATTTAAAATAAGTGGTTGTTAATTTGTGAAACCGACCTCTTTACCTTAAAATGTGAAACCCCTTAATCTTCTACTTTGCAGGCTTCCACAGCATAGGGGACCGTGATATACAGGGAAATCATGAGCTGGGTGTAACAGGAGAGCCTGGTCTCATGAGTTTTCGTGAAGCCATCACGATATACAATGTAATCCAAATACATGCTCTGATCACGCTTTAGAGCTTTTTTCATGCTGGGACAACACTTCACTACCGTATGTATTTTAATGCGCACTGCGTAACACCGCCAGTATCAGTGCTAACTGGTGATTGAGGGACAGTAGGAGACAAATAATGAGTTGATTCCTAACCCTAACCTTAACCCTAACCCTAACAGTCACCAGTTAGCGCAGATACTGGCTGTGTTACGCACTGCGCATTAAAATAGTGAAGTGTTGTCCTAGCACAAAAAATGTGCGAAAGCGTGATTGCAGCACGTATTTTGATTACATTGTATATCATGATGGCTGCATGAAAAGTTGTGAGATCTGGTTGAATGGGAACACAAACAGCCAAACACAACAATATCAGTGTATATTAATTACATTTTAAGGTCAATCTTCAGTCTATAAAATATGACCACACTACATGTTGTCATCCAGACAAGTCACAATTTTAAAAGGGAGCTCTGAATTTGGTTTAGTTGTTAGTTTTTCTTTGTCTGGCTAAGTGGTGATTACACCCTTCCAGTAATCAAGTGTTCTTGGGTGCTGTCTCATCCACAATGACAAAATTTCTTTGTGTCTGTTGTCAGCGCTAATATATGGGAAGGGATCCTTCCAACCAGTGCTTCCAGGTAAGGTTAGGAATAAACTGAACGTCCATCTTTTGCATGAGTGTAAGTCCTTATGTGCCAGGAGGCAAGACTGGTCAGCTGACTGGTCTGTTGTTGTAAGGGGTTCAAAATTTGGGGATCATGAAACAGTGATTTAAGTTGTCAAATGCTTATGATGGATTCCACTTGATACATGATTGTATGTAATCCTTTTAATATTCTTTATTATCTGTTATCTTTATTTAGTAATCTTTATCTAATTGGTCTTCACCATGATGTGGTGCATGTGGATGGTTTCATACCCCTATTTCAGTCCTGCATTTGCTAGAATTTTTTCATTCTGTAATATGGCCCTATTGTGTCCCTGAAGCCCACCTTTAGGCTATAGGGGAGGAATTATGCTGCTATGCAGCAACATCACTGAAGAGACCACCAGCTTGTGGACCAGCCAGATAGTTATTGTCCAAAAGCCCAATGGCAGCCTCAGGCCAAATTTGACTGTTACCTGTTATCAGAGGTAGACAGTAACAAAGTACATTTACTTGAGTACTGTACTTAAGTACAGCTTTTGAGTATCTGTACTTTACTTCAGTAGTCTTTTTTTTAGAAACTTATAACTTTCACTTCACTACATTTGAAAGACAAAATAGTGTTCTGTCACGTCTACGCTGTAACACTGCACCAGAGTCAATCAGTGGCGGGAGAATCAGAGATAGGGACTCAAGTCTGAGACTCGGACTCGAGTCACGCTTAAGTCGCACAAACAAAGACTTGTGACTTGACTTTAGACTTGCCCTCAATGACTTGAGACGTGAATCGGATTTGAATGATGTGACTCGTGAGTCATAACTCGTAAACAATGTTCATTTCATGGAATTATTTATTTATATCTCGCACTCTTTCCAACGACCCCTCATTTGCCACAATCCGGAGATATTAGCCGTAAACGGTTCACCTCGCCCTGGTGTCCCATTATTTTTGTCCGAGGTAAACGGTTTTCGGCTAATAACTCCGGATCTCCGGGCGGCTATTATGTTGAACGAGGGGTCGTTGGAAAGATGTCACCGTGCCCTATCTAACTGTGAAGTTTCACATTTAGAGTGTGAGATATATTTTTCATATCTAACATTTAGATTTAAGATCATTTAAGGCAAATCCTCCATGTTGGTGACGGAATATCACAGCACGCAGTCCAGCCCCCTGCTAAGTACTAGCCAACTGTAATCACGAGGCGTGGCCATTTAGCATATCTTCTAAATATTTAGAGCTCAACATTTAGCTAGAGCTCAAAAATCCGACATTTAGAGTCGCCGTTTGTATAGAGCGCAACATTTAGTGTTTTTTTTAACACATTTTCCTTTAAATGTGTGAAAATTGTGTGAAAATTGCGCTTAATGATGAAAAATATGACATCTCTAAATTTGTTAAGCTGTTTTTACAAACGGCATCCCATAGACTTGGACTTGGGACTAAAGACTTGAGACTTGACTTGACATTGCCACTCGACTTGATTTGGACTCGAGCACAAAGACTTGAGACTTGACTTGGTAAAAATGACTTGTGACCATCTCTGGGGAGAATGAACAGAGACGGAGACGGTGACCCTTCATGCCCACATCCATGGCCATATTTAGAGTGGATGTTTAAGTTTACAGAAAAGATTTTAAAAATTGTATCGTTTTAAGTGTGTGCCATGTTTGCTTAAAACAAACTATATAACAGCATACAAAAACTTGCCGTCTAACATTCTACCTTATTCTTTATGCTACATCTTCTACAAGCAAGTTAGATGCATTAGGTATTGTAAGTGTGGTGGTAATAAACCAACAATGCAGTGAAATATGTACTTTTAATACTTAAGTATTTTTGGAAGCAAGTACTTTAGTACTTTGACTTAAGTGAAGTTTGACTGTATGACTTTCACTTGTATTGGAGTAACATTTGACTATCTGTACTTTCACTTAAGTACTGAAGTTAGGTACTTTGTCCGCCTCTGCCTGTTATCCTGCATAGGTGACCTAACAGAGTGATTAGGTAATGCCAGATTAACCCTGGACCTCATCAAAGGATACTGGCAAGTAGCATTAATACTGACTACCCGGCCCAGAATAGCATTCAGCACCACCTCAGGCCACTGGCCCAACTGGGGTCTTCCATTAGTGCTTCACGGAGTTCCGGCTACATTCCAACAGTTAATGGATGCGGTTCTCTGGCAGCACCGTAACCTATGCTGCATCGTACCTGAATGATGTGATCATCAATCGATTATATCTAGGCTACCGAATAGGCAGGGGCTTGCTGGAAAAAAAAAGATTGAGGGGGTCAGAAACTGCCCTTGACCCTCTTTAAAAAACAGGTACCAGAGGGGTATTACAGGCAATTTTTACCAAACTTCTCTACTGTAGCCTTGCCCTCTCTCAGATCTTACCTGAAGAGGTGAGCCTGAAAGGTCAGATGGTCAGATCTTCCTAACCCTGAAGATGGCCCTGGAGACTGCACCTGTGCTATGAAACCCAGAATTTCAATGGCCACCCCTCGTACATACAGATGCTTTTGAGAGTGGATTGGGGGCTGTACCAAGGTTTTGACAGAGAGGATTTTCTGATCCTATACGTGAGTAGAAGACCCCTGCTGAAACATGTCATGACACTATTGAACAAAAGATGGCCTCTCCAGGAGCTGCATGCTCTGGGCTCATCCAGTGTACATCATTGACTTGGAGCTCAGGGGGCAGCCCTCAACAAATTCCAATGTAATACACAAATACTTGAGAGTTTAAGTTTGGGCCAGCCATAAAATGAGTTCTAAACTTAGCATTGCTAGCAAAATTATTAAATTATGCATAATAAGTATTTTGGTTACGCATGAAGCAATGGCAGGTTACCACAATGTTGGGGCTTATCTTCATGTACATGATAGGGATGGACATAGGGTTAATCAGTAAAAAATACTCCGGTGTTGTTCTAACTGTTTAACTGCTAGAGCTCTAATCTAACCTTTTGTACCTTTTAAATCCAGCCATTTCATGGACAGTTCTGCACATTTCCATATTAGCTGTATTAGCCTTCAGTATGTGGTTGATGGGTGTAGGATAATGCTGGCTTTATCACTCTTGGCGTTTGGTGTGCTTGTGTGTGGTTGGGGATGACTTTCTGTGCCTGCAGGTTTTTTACAGATAAACTTTATTTATCTGTGACATATTCCATGGACTTCCAGGAAAACTCACCCAAAACCACTGGGTGGTGCTGCTGCACTAAAAATGGTAATCCTTTGTGCGCTAGTGTCCTTTGGTGTGAACACTACTTGGTCTGTTCAACCCTAACCTCCTGTCCTGAAGAAAAAGCGAAAGAAGTAAATTGAGAGAAAGGTAAACGTAAAGATAGAGATTCCTTCAGCAGAGTGAAAGTGAGAGTCCAGCAGAGTGAGAGCTGAGTGAGAAAGAGTGCTGAGCTGCAGAGAAAGAGAAATAGATAGATAGATAGATAGATAGATAGATAGATAGATAGATAGAGAGAGAGAGAGAGAGAGAGAGAGAGAGAGAGA
>JBBIGA010082780.1:0-11582 GCA_037576975.1 Alestes dentex | reverse complement strand
CAAGACTCTTCTCAGTCTTGGCCCCACAGTGGTGGAATGAACTCCCTCTTCCGATCAGATCTGCGGAGTCCCTCGCGGTCTTCAAGCATCGCCTGAAGACCCACCTCTTCAAGGAGCACCTTGGAAACTAACGATGTCTCCCATTTCTCTCACTTCTCTTGCATTCTACTACTACCATTAAAAAAAAAACCAACTCTTCCTTACTCTTACCACTAACTCTCGACTTTCTTTGACCAGTGTTTTAGGTATTTTTGTTAGTCGTTGTTCGAGTGCACCGAGCGTGCAGTACCTTGGTTGAATTGTGGATGATTGACTTAAGTTTAGCTTACATGGCCAAAGATACAGACATGGACTACTCGAGCGCTGATGTACGTCACTCTGGATAACAGCGGCAGCTAAATACCGTAAATGTAAATGTAAATGAGCCAAGCACTGAGAGAGCGAGAGAGAGAGATAGAAAGAAAAAACACAAGAGACGGCAAAATGACTGTTACTACAAGACCCCAATCCAAGCATGACCCAGAGGCTACATATATAATGCACCTGTGGAAATCAATGTAGTCTCTTACACCAACAGCACTGGTCATGTGTGTGTGAAGCACAAAAATATGCTTTGGGTCTATTTTAATACTTGATGTATACAGAATGTTGTCAAAATAGTTTGAATCTGACTTTATTTTTTGCCTGAAAGAGGAAAACTTAGTGCATGGACCAAAGCTAGACTGAGCGTTATCTTGTTAGGCTATATTTTTTTCTTGTGTGCTGGTGATTTGTGTTTAATTGTTTCTTATCACAGTGTTATGGCCTGATTTCTACAGGTGCATTTGTAATTGGAAGAAAAGTATTAAGAACTACCAGAATTCTCTTGAGAATATTTGATAATACTTCCGTATAAGAGGACTTGACATGCAGCAGCAGACTCTTCCCGGCTGGACAGAGACAAATGCGCAGCTTGCTACTGTGACCGGCGCGCACACCAGAATGAGGGGTAAGAAACAGCTGACTATCACCGTGAATGGGGTGACAGTCAAAAATGAGGTGTGGCTCGCAGACGTGGTGGAGCCATGCATCCTGGGGCTGGACGCGTTGGCAAGACAGGGGGGAATGGTGGAGGTTGCGGCGAGACAGCTTCACGTTGCTGCAGAGACCAGCTCGTTCCACGGGAGCAGCAGAGAGACCAACGCGAGGGTGAACGAGATGCGCACGGTGGAAGGGCCATCCACCGAGACATGTCAAGTTGGAATTAGTACTGAGGCGGAATGTGGATTTGTTTGCGGTGAAGGACAATGATTGCAGTAAAAGCTTATCCGTCACAGTGGGAGACCCTAGAGTTGAGGCGGGCTGTCGGAGGACATTCTACGAGAGGTCCACGGTGGCAGAAAAACTCCTCGCTCCAGAGGAGCTACACAGTAACCAGGCGTGGAACTTTGAGGCGCAAGTGTTTGGGGACATGTGTCGCCAACTGGGCATCCACAAAACTTGCACCACACCGCTTCACCTGCAGAGCGACGGGTTGGTGGAGCGGTTTAACCGCAAGTTGGTGACCCAGCTGGCGATCTTGGTGGCAGAGCACCAACATGACTGGGACAAACACTTGTACTGATGTTCGGCCGTGAATTGTGCACCCCAGTGGACTTGGCGTTCTGACTCACCCCCCTGAGCCAGAGAACGAGGGCCCACCATGGTGGGACTACACGCGCAGACTGCAAAGTCGACTGAGGGTGGTGCACGAGTTGGTGAGAGAGTGCCAAGGTGCAGCCACAGCCCGACAGAAGCGGGCGAACGATGTGCGCAGCCAAGGGCGTGACTTTGCACCGCGAAACCAGGTCTAGGTTTACTGCCCCTCCCAGAAAAAGGGGCGGAACCCAAAACTGGACAGCCGCTGGAGGGGGCCAGGAGAGATCCTTGAGCGGCTCGGCGAGGTGGTCTACTGGGTACCAGCCGCAGGCTGGTGTGAGGGATGCCCCCGAACACCTGGAGCCACCAGACACAGGTGGTGAGTAGAGGGACCTGGGGGAGCGGGGAGCGAGTGGTGAGGGCACTGTTCCTGCCCAGGAGGACACACCACAAGCTCCCCGGAGGTGCAAATTGCCGCCTCATCTAAGAGACTTTGTACTGGCCTCGTGGGGTAGCGGTGGACTCGTGGGTTGGTGTGTCGGAGGGGGCTGTGTGACGAGCCAGCAGTCACACTGGTTCCTATGAGCCTTTGTGCACAGTGCGGGTGGCCAGTTGGCCTGTTTATTTGTGCTTGGGGGGACAGTTGATGGGCGGTTATGAGTGTCGTGAGTTATGTGTTTTGTGTGGTTGAGCCTTTCTTGTCCGTCACTATCCTCCGGAGTGCTATCTGCTGGAGGGTAGTGATGGACGAGAAAGCTGAGAAATTGTTGGAGTTGGGGGATGTACTGAGCTACGCCAGTTGGGGGTGCAGTACACCCCGTGAGTCTATATAGAGTCTTAACACTAGCTACTGGCTTGTTAAGGCTAAATCAGGACATTATTTATTAAAGTAATATAACGACCAACCAGTTGCTACTAGCTGCCACAGGGAAGGAGGACGCAGATGCAGGGAATACCAAGAACACTGGTTCAATGGAAAACACAGAACACCACTTGATCACGACACGAGTGAATGATGGTGACAGCACGCCGAGACTCTGACTCAAGGTGAAGGACACGAACACCAATCACAATACACAGACAATCTAAACAAAATCTAAACAAAGCTTAACTCAGAGATGGTGATTAGTGGGCGCCATGGCAACGGTAATCAGCGGTGAGGTAAGGGACTCACATGCTGCAGGTGTGTTGCCAGGCGCCGTGTCAAACCTAAAAAAAACAGAATGTGGAGACAGGGGGGCGTGATAAGGACTCCTCAAAACTCAGGCGAGAACCGCAGGTGTGGCGGAGGTGCCACAGACGTGACACCTGTATCAAGTACTGGATGTCATTTTTTCTACACTTTATGTGTATATGTTTTGTTTCGACTGTGGACCTGGGGGAACTGGGACAACAATCCTGATTTACCCCCACTTCCCTTCCTTTTATACTGATACAGAAAAACTTAACCCACTGATGGACATGGCAGTGCTTTCCTATTTAAACCAGAGACATTCATCCCTGAAACTACCAAAAATAGCCTCACCTTGCTTGCCACATTTCTTTTTCTGCTCAACTGCCTGTGGCACCTCCTTAACCTGCACAGACTGCAGTGCAATTTTCCCCTTGATTTGTGTATTTTTTCAGTGATGGCCCGAATTCGGCCAATTAATTTTTTTCAGCTTCTGAAACATAGGGGCTATGTCTAATATGTCCAGGTAAATATGTCTTCTTATAGAGTGGCAGCAAGTGGCAGCAACATGCCTTGTTGGTGGTGGTGGCCTGGTGGGTCGGATACTTGCCTCTGGACCAAGAGGTCATGGGTTCAAATCCTACCTTCAGCATCCCACCATTGGGTTCCTGAGCAAGTTGCTCCAGGGAGACTGTCCCCTGTAGTTAGAGAATGGAAGTCGCTTTGGATAAAAGCGTCTAATAAATGCCATAAATGTAAATGTAGCTTTACAAGGGGTTGTCCATTATTCTATGGATGATATGTTTCCGATTATGTAAATGGTCCAGTGCCTAATGACTTATGACCAGAATGTAGGAGATGGGCTTGCTGGGATTGCAGAGCACTGGGGCATTATGCAGCTGGAGTAATGGATGAAAGCAACATGAGTGCTAAACCTTCAGTTACCGCTATAAGAACTGAAGGCTGCTTTCCTTAGTCATTCCCCTGTTGCATGTAAATTGTGGTCATCAAGGACATATTTGTACTCCAGAGTTGCATTTCCCGCATTCCCTTCTCTCTCATGGAACACCCATGAGTGCCATCTTCACCATTCAAACTTCACCATTCACCATTCAAAAGCTCTTCCCCACTTAACAGGAAAGAAAACTCCTCTCTCTCCCTCACACTCTCTCTTTCGTTCACATGGACATGCAAACATGCACAAGCAAATGCATGCATTCATACATGCATGCACATATGTGAGCATGCACGGCACATGCTCAGTCACTTATTCACTCATTCGGTTGCTCTTTCACTTAAACTGTAACTGTCAATATACTGACGTTTTCAGACTGCTTTATTGCGTTTTAGAACAAATCGTGTTAAAAATTGTTCATTTATTTTCACCAAGCTATCGATAATTCAGTCACCGACAAACTGCTGGGCTGAGATGCATCTGACGGGTTCACAATATATACTACTAAATTGATATTAATTTTTGACTCTATCTTTGTGCTAAATGAAAAATGTGTAATACATTTCTCATCTATCATTAAGCATCATGTGTAAGATAAAGTAGTAATGTTAAGACCACACCTGTTGTGTGGTATAAAACTGTAATGCTATTTATAATATTAACACAGAGGTTCTCACCTCCAGTCTCAGGGTGTTACTGTCATGCACAGTGTTTCTTTCCTGGAAAGCTGTGTATCAACCAATGAACTATACTCGCCTTCTTCTTTAACAGGCAGTATTTTTGTGAGGTCATCATATGTAGCCCAGAATCTGATCAACATCACCATTTGTTCTCCTTATCAAAGATCCATAAGAAAAACATTGAATTCGAATTTGACTGCAAATGCAGGCTTATGGTCTAGTGCTGGCATTTTACTAATAAATGGGACACAGACCAGTTCCTGTCCATTTACTATTTTATGGTTGCGACAATGCACCTAGAGTCACAGCAAGAGGGATGACAGTCAAATTCTGCTGGTACAAAAGTACATTTAGACTCATATTAGGCCAAAAATGAACTTCTGCTACCACCTGCTTAGACTTACTTTAATCACAAACCAAAAAAACAATCTACAAAGTATACTATTCATATCATCTTGCTTAAACATAAACAGATTACTTCTTCCAGTTACTACCTAAAAATGTCTGATTTTTATAAAATAATGAAAACTACATAATTACTAAATTAAAAAGTGAGAAAGATACATAGATTTGTATGCTTTTTACCCCCAATAAGAGTCGCATTCAGAAGACAATCAGGAAATATTATGCTGTGCATAGAGCGTGCCAGAAGCACAGTCAAATAAAATGGATTTCTGCAAACCTCCTACTTTAAACATATTTACCAGGACATTCTTTGCACACAGTAATTCTAATTAGTGTGATTGTGTCAGCAAGTTTTAATATTATTATTTATGTATTTATTTATTTAATCATTTAATTATCACACCCACTGTTTAGAGCCCTTCTCATCCGAACCTGTATTGAATTTTGGCAAAATTTCAACGTCAAAATATCCGTTGATATCCGGTGTGTTGTGCTTGTAAACACCCTTTATTTTTATATACTGCATATTATCTATCCTGCTGCTGCTATTGTTTGTACAGGTATTTATTTATTTTATTTTATTTATTGCTCTCTGTCTCTTGTTCTCTTTGCACTCTGTCTATGCCTGACCTGCCTGAACCAATGCAATCTTGTGGTGTTCTGTTTTTTGTTCTTTGTGTTGCACCATGGTCCTGGAGGAATGTTCTTTCATGTCACTGTGTATGGCTGAAATGACAATAAACCTACTTGACTTGACTATACTAACATATAGTATATTTTTCCATATTTCCATGCTTTCCATTTATTTTACATTTTAACTGGAGGGCACTAAGAAAGGCAATTCCTGTTTTTATGATTTTCTTAATGTCTGTAGTTATGTTACAGCACTGGTTTCATCTAGCTCAAAAATGAGCACTCTTGGATATATGGCTATGAGATGAACACAAAATCCATACACTTAATACCTCATACCTTGCAGGTGATCGGTTTATTTTATTTATTTTTATCCCCATTTAAATGGTTAAATCTGCCCCAGTAATGTTGGTGTTCACATCCGCATCACATGAATCAGTGTGTGGAATCTGTGTTATTGTGATTTTGAAGTAAATAAATGTTTCACAATGCCCTAATTGTTGGATGCAAACACATTCAGAACAATTCACAACACTATGTAAATACTTATTTTTTGTTTGTTTCTGATTTGTCAATTGAAATGTGAAATATATTCCTATTTATGTGTTTGCTTCCTCAAAATTGGCACAAATAAGATAAAAATCTTTACATTTTCATTTTTGTCTGATCGTGTTATTTACAGTACAGCAATGCTGAATAATAACATTATTAAAGGTGAGCAATAGGTTAAATGACTGGAATAGGTGCTTCGGAGTTTATCAGTGCAGAGCTTGTAACTTCTAACCTGAGTTTGCGTGATGATTCATTTATTCCTTGAACCCAGAGTGCACTCTCTGTGACCAGGGAAAACAACTGTGAAAGTGTTCATTATCTATGATTATTCATCTATTTTCTTTTTTTTATTGTTTTTTTTTGGAGGTGGGAGATTTCATTGTATTTGCTCAACAATGAAATGCTTATTAGTGGTGCGACAGAGGATGGCCTGATTGGCAGGCCCATGTTTAAACAAAGCCCGTGGTTAATCGCTTCGCCCAGCACGAGGGCACACGGCTTATATTTGTTCTCCATCACTAATTAAACACAATTACACATCCAAAGACACTGTGCAGAAGTCGCACTGCACTTCCATTTCACTGACCTAGTGATCAGAGGGGGAAAAGATAGAATGTGACTTCAGCAGAGGGATTGGAAAAGAGAAGAAGCAGCAGATGGATGAACTGACTGCTTGCATGAGTTTCTTTATATAGTAACAGTTAACGCTTGGATGTCACAGCTATTCCAGCAATGACAAAGCACGCTTCTGATTCATCATTTCATTGAAACAAGCAGTTTCACTGAAAATGTGGATTCTAAACTTTAAGTGCATGAAACATTTGTGTTTATTAGTTAAACAGATCATGTTTTAAATTAAAGAAATATATTAAAATGTGAAAAAAGTAACATTTTGCTACATTTTTACCTTTGCATAACCAGGCCTGGGATGCCAAATTACCATCCATGAGGAACCTGATTTTTTTTCTTGAGTTGTTTTGCAAGCAAACCCTTAGTATGTCACCCACTGATGCAGCTTTGAATGTTTGAGATGCACAAATCAGATACCCCTTATCTCAACATTTGAAGTATGAGGTGTATGAGGGACTATGGCGCACTGTTTGAGAAAAAAAATTACACAAATCCATGTGGCTATCAAAATCTATCGAAGAAAAATTCTGCCTATTTGTATTTGAAATCTTATGACTTCAGATGCACATGTCACTGAAGCATGATTCAAATGTTAAACTCAGCAAGACAACTGTACCATGAAGTGCATATAAATCAGATAAAGTGACAATATTTCAATTGCTTTAAGCAAAAAACACCCCACACATCTAAGGGTCTAACAAAACTCTCGTATGTTTTACATATCTCTATGTGTCTTAAATGAATCAGTTCCAAAATTGGTTTTGTTGTCATGCATTTTTACAAATAACTTAAAATCTACAGCAGCTCTGTACTGTCACCACGTCTGTCAGAAGAGAGTGGAGGATAAAACCCACCATATGAGCGCAAAAAACAGCATTAGAATAAAAAGGGGAATGGCAACAGCCTGTGATAGTCTAATCACATTTTGCTACCATAGCTACTATAGAAATTCATCTAAACAGAGGGAATATTTGCTTGCTTTATCTGGCTAACAGCTTTGGTATAAAGTATCATGAAATTGTTATTGGGAGCATTGGAGAAGAGACTTGTTTGGAGTGTTATCTCGCTTTGCAGATCTTGCAGAATAAACACCCTGGGCAGGTAATTAGCCCGTAGCAGAATCTGTGAACTAATTAATAATGAATGTTGTTTTTGCACTTAATTCAATACAGCTCATAATCTAATAATATAGATGTCAAATACAACAAAAACTCACTTGTGAAAGCAAAGCAAAGCTCACTGTTTTGATTTTTTTTTTTTTTGTCGAAAAGCCTCTGTTAATTTATAGAGAAATGGCTGTAGCCTAAATCTTGTTAAGCCTTGTTTTGAAGCATTGTACTCACACATTAAACACTGCACTAGTATGCCACATGAGTAAAGTCTGTATTGCGAACTTTCATTCAAGAATTATTCAACCTCTTTCACTTTTGTTTGGACCTCTATTTTTATTTCAACTTTTCTCTTTCTCAAAATGCATTTAAAGGCAGAGTAGCGATATCAGCATAGACCACCAAGGTGAGGAATAGCAAGAGGAGCCAGTCAGAGGTCCAGCACCTTGAGACAGCTACATGCCTACATGTCTTGCTATTGACTTTCTGCCTTGTGGCGCCAAATGGGCCATCTTAGCGGGCACGAATCATCCTTTCCTGAAGTGATGAGCATGGCAGTAATGGAGGTTAGTGGGATAGAGTGGCACAGGTGAGTAATGGAACTCTGTCAGCACTGCCACGTAGATTAGATTAACTCCTCTCTACGATGCACAATGATCAATCACTCTTGACCATTTTTCCTTTTTTTTTCTTTGCCTTAATGCCCATGGACTCAGCATCATTTCCATCCTCTATCATGCTACCTTCTCACCAGTCAAACCAGAGACTAGATTACATCCTTTTATCCACCTATCCATCAATCGGTTAGTCTTCTTTAATCATCTGACAGAGCAAGTATTGACGGTATATCCTGATGCTCTTCTAGCATAAAAGCAGCTGGAGCCGAGAGATATGAATCTGGTAGATCTCATTTGGCAGTACAAAAATAGGCTGTGGTGCAAAAATATGTACGGGCCTCCTCTGTATCACTTGTTCTCCTCACATGCAGTCATAAAAATACCAGATGTTACTTTTTGTGTCACATGCTGGGTGTAGGGGAAGCTGAGAAGGGGACGTAATCGCAAAACATGGACTTTATTGAACTGACACGAACGGAAATGCATGAAAACAAAAGAATGGGAGCAGGCACAGAAACAGAGAGCAGACACAGAACCAGGATGACACAGATGAAGATGGGGGAGAGATGGACTGAAAAAAACAGAGTGACTAGACAGAGGGAAATACGGCCGGAACTGAGAAAATAAACACCAAGGCAGACTAAGTGGTGTAGTGGGACCATAGACTGGACACAGGGCAGGACTGGGAACAAAGCAGAGGGGTCTGGAACAGAGTACACTGGACTGCAGACATGACTGAAGACAGAACATGAGAGTTTACAGAATTTGTAACAGAGGATTGGACTTCGGACTGGACATGAGACTGAACAGAAGGCTCTAGGCAGCTGACAATGGGGGACCAAGAGACTGTGAGCTGGGCCCAGCGAGGTGAAACCTGGTGGCTGGACATCCGGTGAGGTCAGGGCCCAGTGTCTGGACACAAAAGGAGTGCGATAAGATGGGGCGAGATTGTTACACTTTGTTGTGTGGCCCCTTTTTTAGCCCCTTGATTCCGAAAAATGCCCTGGAACCATGGATTTTTTATATGATGCTTTGATGTCCTGTTAGCAGAACAGTTAGTATAAAACTACAGTTAGGTTATTCTAGTAGAAAAGCCCCACTGTTTTCCAAGCTGGTGCCAAGATATACGAATCTGGCAGATCTCATTTGGCAGTATAAAGGCTGTGGTGCAAAAATATTTCTAGCTGCCTCTGTATCACTTTTTCTTCTCATATGTAGCCATAAAAATACCAAATGTTATTCCTTGTGAAACTGAAATCATACTGCAGTCAATAAATATGTGACCTAAAGCATGTTTCTTTCAGCCAATTTCTAGCGTAGACTGAGTGAGCGATTTAACAGTTTTAATTTGTGCATCCAGTTTATACATTTGAGTTTATACTGTTAGTTTATACTGTTTGGTCAAGCAAGAAAAGACCTGAAGACCGCTTTAGCCTTCTACAGGTTAATGCACAATGCTTCTCTTTGGTTGACTAAGATCTTGGCTGTTAGTTGCATGAGGTGCATGAATGTGAGAGACGCAGAGGGTTACAATATACTTTGTGTCACCCTTGAAATGTCAGACATCAACACAGTATACGTGTGTCAGACATCAACACAATGAAAGTGGGATATTATTATAAGTGGGAACCTTTTTTAGTTAAAATAACATTTAGACATGTTGTTATATGCAAACTGAAATGTTACTGGGTTACATATACAATGTCATATTCCAGGAAAAATGTGTGGAAAAGTAATAAAATGGCCGTGAACGCGGCATGAGATTGTGTGGATAGCTGAACAGTGGTGCTTAGTGTTTCATCAGCCACAAAGCTTCAAGATATGTTTCAGTTCTGCCCTTTTAGTGTTTGTGTGTGTGTTTACTTGCTTGTTGTCACTGAACATAGGTTTGTTGATTATTAGGTAGTAGCAAGCTACTACATCACTAACTAGTTAACTACTTTATTGTTCGTACACTTAATCACAACTTGAGGGATGAGCTCACCATCTAAAAGACACTTCTTTATTCTGAAAGTCAAGCAACAGTCATTGTTAAGTTATTATGTGATTATGGTGGAACCTGCTTTGAGAACAGTTATAGAACTATAGTCATGTTACCCTACCCATTCTGAAAAATGTTTCTGTATTCAGTTGCACACCTAGAGCCATGGTCTCAGTGCCAACCTGCACTGAAAACAGTACTTATATTTACATTTACATTTTCTGCATTTGGCAGATGCTCTTACATCTGTGATTTGTAGTCCACAAGAAAACATACTAGTAAGCCTAGATTTAAAATTTAGAGCTGCTAGAAGACTAAGATTCTACCAGAGATTAAGTTTTCTACCAAGACCCAATCAGATAACACACACAGAAGACAGGTTTTTGTGAAGTTTGTGTTAGGTAAGTTAGAACAATGTAGCTGGCATCCTTAGTTATTAACATTAATTAACTCATACTTAACTCTGAGTTCAGGGCCTAAAGCAAGATAAATTGTACCAGAAGTATAATTTTTATGAACTGATTCTTGCTCAGTCCCGTCGTTTCCCTTGGTCAGTCATCAACTGCATGCTAATTAATGTGGAATAGTGAAGCAGAATCCCTAACATGTATGTCTGGTGCAAGATTTATATGGCTAATTACCTAGAACAAAAATGGAGAACTCCCTACTTGACTCCCATCCTCCACCCACCCTCTTCCTCCTCTCCAAGTGTGCGGCAAGCAACTCGGCTCGATAACAGAGGGACAAATTAATGAGATAAAGTGATAGCAGACTCCACACATCAAAAAAGATCAAACAGACTGGGAGAAGAGAGCTGGAATAAAAAAATAATAAAATAAATCAACAAACAGCTCATTTCAGTGCACAGCTAATTCCAGCTTTCACCCCTTGATAAGAATCTCAATGTTCCCACAACTCACAGCTACATGAACGCTATTATGATACAAAGCAGAGCGCTTATGACATGGATAATGAAATTGTTTTCTGGGTCCAAAGGGGTGCTAGAGGGTTTGCTTTTATTAGTGGACATCATTGACACTTTAAGGGCTTTTTGAGGGATTCATCAGCTCAGGACAACTTTGAGCTGACAGGAGCAGGCAGCTGCACTGTTGGTTTAATCTACAGTCGTGGCCAAAAGTTTTGAGAATGACACAGATATTAGTTTTCACAAAGTTTGCTGCTAAACTGCTTTTAGATCTTTGTTTCAGTTGTTCCTGTGATGTACTGAAATA
>JBBIGA010082759.1:0-11583 GCA_037576975.1 Alestes dentex | reverse complement strand
CACAGTGGGAATGCACCTACAATGTGAATTTCAGACCCCTCCATGATTTCTAAGTGGGAGAACTTGCAAAATTGCAGCGCGTTCAAATACTTATGTTCCTCACTGTACATCAAGATATGTGCAGAACATTTGGTAGTAATGGAAGACTCTTTAAACACTGTTCTGAGGAAGCCGGTGTTGTGAGGGTAGCTTGAGAAGCTCTTTGAGAAGCTCTGGGACCACATGCATGGTTAGTTACTGTCACTTCATCTACGGCTGTAGATGAAATGTTTAAATCACAATACGCACAAAAAGGGATGGTTGCTAATATAATGGTCCTGCATGAACATAACCCAGAATCACAAAAAAATGACACAACAAAGGCTATACCATTTCTAGGAGTTTGGACATGTTCTTAACTAAATGATATTTTATATATTTTAAGGAACTGAACTAACAAATTAAGCCATTCATAAAGGAGAGAATAATGCCGGTACATTTACATGGAATTCAGGAAGTCATTTTGTTATCTAGATCAAAATGACTTCCTGAATTCCATGATGTTAGAAAATACCTGCTGCGGGAACATCTCCTGTTTCTGCTGCGACCACTCAAGCATAATGGTACAGACTCCTCAGACGTTGCCTTTAAATTAATGTTTACGGTTCTCACTAAAACCTGGCCAACCTTGTGTCCAGCTTTATTACTGAAGATACTGATCAGCTTCCAATCCTCCCTTTTGCTGGCTGACAATTCCACAAGGCAAATAAAAATACTCTCACATGTGACATTGGCCCACTTTCTCATATCGTCTTTCCATCTTTCTACTGTAGATGGAATATAGACGTCCTCTATAGATTTCCTCTATAGACGACATCCTCTATAGACGATATTACCTCATTTTGTTGTAGTTTTAGTGTGCTCCCACATTTTTACTTTTAGTGAGTGCAGGATTCAGTATGTCTATGTTAAGTTCTGGCTATGTTTTGTTGAACGTTATGCACATATTCTGCACAGTCTACCATAGGGTGTAGGAATATCATGGATAGACGAATCTCACTTTACTTTTATTAATTTATTACCTTGCTTTTATTAATTTACTTGCTTCTATCTATCTGTTCACATTATTCTGTCCTTTGAAAAAGTCTTTAGTGTTAAGATTTTGAAGCATATGTTCTCCAAGGATGATTTTTTTTTTTTTTGTAATAGTTTTGACAAATGAACCTACACATTGTACTAACATAACGGTTTGTGATTGGCTGGTTTGCATATCACTTAAATGACCCCCTGTTGTTAAGGTGGCCGGTGACAGGCCACTCTTAGTGACAAAACCCACCAGATTGCCATTAGCTAGAAAACTGACTTGAGACTTAAAACAGTATGATAATGGACAGTCTGGGTCAGCGGGGTAAGAAACACCTGTTTGTCTGAATATTTCAAGTATCCCAGATATTCCTCTCCTTCTTTTCAGCTACTAGAAAAGTGTAGGGTGAGTTTAACAAGATGCTTTGTTGCATAAAACACATATTCAGAATATATTTTGCAGAACACCAGCTAGGACACTTAATTAACTTAATAAACAGACTTATAATGTGTTAATCTTTTGCTTTTTGAGATGAAATAACCTAGTTTGTTCCACCCAAACTGCAAAGATTACCTCACTAAATGACATTAATGATATTAATAGGGAGAGAAATGGATGAAGCAGACAGTGAGTGAGTAAGTGAGAGGAGAAACAAAGTTCAGCCATATCAAAACATGACGAGAGTGCATGATTAATTCGGATATACTCATAGGGATGAAATAACAATGAAGAAAATGAATTACAGAACAAAAGAAGAGAGTCGACATGTTTGTTCCTGACGCTGCTTAAATCGTGTTACAAGACGAGACAGAGGTAAAGCACAGCTTTCAACAAACTCTCAGAAAAAAACTGCAGCACTTTCTCTTTCTGTCACTGAGGCACTTCTGAAGATTCAGAGCAATAAAAGCAGTTTGTTTCAGACTCTCTCTCTCTCTCTCTCTCTCTCTCTCTCTCTCTGTGGCGACACTTTCTCCAACAGCCGTTTTTGACGCTAAGCCTTGTTGTCTTTTCAAATACCTCTTGTCGTCGAGCTGACAAATGGCCAAGATAAGATGACAATTCCCCCAGCGGTTTTAAAAATAAACCTGGAACATCTGAGGGGTGGAGAGGCAAAGAGCAGTTTAGCGGAGATGCATTATAAATGCAGAGCAGCATCTGCCCCCTTGCTGACATGTACAGTGACACAGAGGGATACACACACACAAACACACACACAAAAGATGACAGCTTACACACTGTGGCTGCAATTATGCATTTGCCCCTTGTTCTTCCTCCTAAAGCTGGGAAATATGTGAAAAATCTGATATAATGATACTTAACAGTTCAAATTCGTAATGTAAAATTGCTGATAGAACCCTCACTCTCATTTACAAACTTCTATTGAAACCTTTCTCAAGACTATTCATCTAGAGTCATACTAAAAACATTTTATTTTTAGTATGGTGGTGGCGTAGTGGGTAGGATACCTGCCTCTGGACCAAGAGGTCATGGGTTTGAATCCTACCTTCAGCACACCACCACTGGGTTCCTGAGCAAGAACTTTAACCCCAAGTTGCTCCAGGGAGACTGCCCCTGTAGTTAGAGAAAGGAAGTTGCTTTGGATAAAAGCGTCTGCTAAATGCCCTAAACAAGCACGACTGTCTGTTTGGGCAGAAGATACATTTCAGGGGAAGTTTTATGTGATGCTAACAAATGTATGTGAACCAGGACATCGCTACGAGGGTTAGGGTTTCATCACATGGCTAAAGAACCAAAACAAGACAATGAATAATAAAACACCACAATGTCAAAAGCAGCTCTGACAGAAAAATCTTCCGCTGGTTCGACTCCATGGATGCGGTTTTGGGATGACTAGACATAAACTGTGGGGGGAGAATTGAGTCAGAAACTCGGTTAAATACACTGGAAAATTAAAATGTGCTACGGGTTCCATATCATCACAGTATAGTTTAGGTACAGCATGGTTCCTGTATACCTGTGGAAAAGTTCCTTAACAGAGTTACATGGTTAGAAAATGGGATGGGGCTTACCATATGGCTACACCTCTGCTCAAATGGCTTCTCTTTTATTCTTTTAAATTCTAGGGGTTGTGATTTTTTAGGTTTATTTTGTCAGAGGGTGACACTGAAAAAGTTTTTAAAAAGGGCTGCTGCTCGCTGTGCATAATACTACAGAATATTAAACATCAACAGCACAGATGAGGCTAATGCAATCTTGTTTATCACCAGAAATGTTGTGGCACAGCAGAAAAAAATGGTATGTTTCAGCAAACTTCAAGTTTTACACAAGACCAATGGGAAATTGACTTCCACATTTATATGCTTTTAGCGGCATGTTGGGTGGGCCGCTATAAACGAACACACGACTACAGTGTAAGCAAAGGCTGCATTTTATGTGGCTGTGCTTTCCTGGGAAGAGTGGTATGGCAGTCCTACAGTTATGACAACATACTGTCATCATACCCATTTCTCTCTGCATAGCATCACATTCTCTCATTATCTCAGGTAAAAGGCTTTGCATGTGTCTCAGCCATTCACATGAATGCTATTATGTTTTCCACATTGTGATAAGAAATGCGCTGAACACTAGGGGTTGCAAAAATATATCACAATATAATAAGAAAGGTACAAAAAAATGGTAGCAGTCCTGCATTTAATACTAGGAAAAACTATAATTATGCTGATTGTATTCAGTGGTTCACACTGCAGTAACCCTTAGAAAAATCTGACTTCAGTAAATATAACTGGTGTATAAAGTCATAAACTGGTGTTTGTTCTCCTACACGCTCGCTGTTTGCTGCTCTTTCTCTTGGCTGCTTGGCCGCTCCCCGGACCCCCTCCCTCTGTGGGTTTTCCCCACCCACTTGTGGGCGGAGACTATCCTGAAAGTTCTCACAGGTTCAAAGGTCTTGGGGTTTTTCTGTGTGTTTCAATATCTGAAGGCTTGCTGCCTTGAAGTACTTGTGTGTAAAAGCAGCACCCTACATGCATTTCCCATGCTATTGAGTACGCTGCCTTAGAAAACGACGAGTTACAGAGATATCCAAAATTTTGCTGCACCCCTGTCTATCCCTATTTCTCAACAAATTCATGTGTAGTTGCACAGAGGGGGTGAAAAGCACGGAGTACAGGAAGACACACATATACACACACCCACACACTCACACACACGCACACACACACACACACAAATACACACACACACACACACACACACACACACACACACATTCTCACAGTGGGAAACACATAAACAATCTCCGCCAGATCAACTTCCTCCTGCCCTGTCCAATGGCCATCAAAGATGTCCTCTCCAGTGAGAGACGAAAATCTCGGAAAGGTCAGTGCGGTCACATGACCCTCCATCGTCAGCAGAGACGCTACAATCACAATTCAATTTCAACTCTGACGAGAAGACTTTATTTGCTGTGTGACATTTTGGGGAAGATTCCCACAGATGCAAAAGAGACTCGTTTTGTTTTGTTGCTCTTTTCCGTTTTTTAATATGTATTTTATGTATCTATTAAAATGGCAAGACTTGCTTAGACTACAGAACGTAACTGATTGCATGAAAATACAAAACCAACAGGCCACAAACCACCAGCCCTCACTTTACACACAGACCAACAGGCTGACTGAAAATATTGTTTGACAGTATTGATTACATAAGAGAACGTGATCACAGCTGTATTGCCTCTTCTGTAACTGATCAGTGCAGTTGTTTAGATTCCAGTCGACCCGAGTTCCTGGAAAGAAAGTCATGATTGACTGAAAGTGCTTGGGAATTGAGGCGCGGTACAAAATTACTGAAATATCAAACACACTGCTACTTAGCATAACTCGGCCATCAAAGTGAGAAACAGAAATCAAAGAATAACAATAAGAGCGGACAAGATGATAGAGCATGATATTATGTTATTATCTGATACTATCTGTGTTTAGATTATTCCAAACAGGACTTCATGTGCCATTACAACTCTGCAAGTTAATTTCCTACAATAGTAATTGTTTACTAGGTCACTACCTGCAGTCTGTTTTGTGCAGTCTTAATATTACACACACACACACACACACACACACACACACACACACACACACACATATATGTATATATATACAGGGAGTCCTTAGATTACGACACAGATCTGGTTCTGCGGCAGTGATGTAAGCCGAATTTTGGTGTTAATCGAAACACACCCAAGCCTAAGTTACTTACCTATCCTAACACAGTTGTAAAATCATAATCTAGAACACAAAAACACAACTAAGCCACAGAAAAAGGAAAAGGACATAAATATACTGTACTGTACAGTGTACTGCAGTAACAGAAAAAATGATTAAAAAAAATTCGTGTATAAACACTTGCACTTTTAACAGTCCAAAATGGTGTAGGTAAGCATACTGGGGTACCCCAACTCCCTAACTCAAACGCCGTATTACTGCGTATTCTGCATATACTGTGGATTCTTCCGCCACGCAGAACCAAACTAGTTATGGGAGTGAGCATTGTAAACTCGAAATGTCGTATGTTAACACTGTTGTAACCAAAGGACCCTCCCTGCATACATTTATATTAATTAAGAAAAATATTTTAAAAATATATAATTTACTAATTTTGTAACAAATATTAATGTAAATTCAGCTACATTTCCATATAAAGTATACCTGTATACATTTTTTGGTACTATTGAGAGAACACAAAGTAAACGAGTTGGGATGGTGAAATACCGCTGTACTCAGAGCCGGAAGGTTTGAAAGTAGCCAATCCGAAAGTGTTTTTTTTTCTCCTTGCTGCTGATTGGCTGCTGCCCTGTGACGCATCTCTGGCAGACGCACTCCAGCATTCCCGCATCAGAACAGTTTCCTGCGTGGAACTATCTCGAGTCTTTCGCATTTTGTTCTGCTTAAAGCCCTGTATTTTTATTATTGTAAATTAAATTATTACCGTATTTACCCTGCTTATACCAAAGAAATTGACAGGCATACCAAAGAAAACGTGCTCGCACGAATTACAGTGCAGTCTACACAGAGGTAACATCGGTATTTTACATTCTAGCACTGCGGGAGTTCAGTGTACACCGTACAGTACGGATACGGTTTACATTTACCTTTACATTTTCTTTAAGGGTAATGTATTAAGCTGAGTTTAAAATAAAATTTAAGAGCATATTTGGGCTTACACTATAAAAATAGACATTTTTAGGCATTTTTTAACCACATCACAAATTCACGTTTTTTTTCCAATTCTTGGTGGTCTTGGAACGTAATTTTCCTTTTTTTTTGTGGTGGGTTTACTGTGTGTGTGTGTGTGTGTGTGTGTGTGTGTGTGTGTGTGTGTGTGTGTGTATATATATATATATATATCCATTTTCTACCCCTTTAGGGGACTGGAGCCTATCTCAGTTGCTACGGGCGAAGGCAGGGTACACCCTGGACAGTCACCAGCACATCGCAGGGCCACATACAGAGACAGACAACCATTCTCACCTAGGGGCAATTTAGTGTTCTCATCTGGCCTATCCCCAATGTACGCATGTTTTTGGCGGTGGAAGGAAACCGGAGCTCCCGGAAGCGGTCACGGGGAGAACATGCAAACTCCACACAGAAAGACCCTGCGTCCAACCCAGGACCTTTTTGCTGTGAGGCAACAGCGCTAACCCCTGCGCCACCGTGCCGCCCATATATATATATATGGGCGGCATATATATATGCAAAAGTCTTTGCTTTAAAAGGAGTTTTTCAGGTACCAAATCACCACTGCAAGCACAATGCTGATCTTCTTTAGCACTTCTATGTGATTTCCAGCTTTTATTAGCACTGAGCTAACAGTGTTGTACATCTCTTTTCCAAAACTGAGGCTGAGTCTGAGTTGGTTTTAATAGGATTTGAAATACTGCGTCCTTCACCCAAACAGTATAGCCTACATTTTGTGGTTTACCACGACTTACTTATGGGTTTAAAGCTACTTACGGTAGCCTTAACTGAAATGCATATATTTAAATATATATTACTTACATTGCAGTTTTACAATGAACCATATAATAAGTAGCCTGTGATATTGATAGAGGAGCTGTTTAGCCTCTTAACTATCATTTAGTTTGTCAGATACATAATCAGCCTAGCTCTAGTTGAGAAAATAACTCAGTTTTAACAAACATAGCATTTTAGAGACAGTGCGCTGTTGTCTTAACATATCTGCATTTTAATCATTTTAGTGTACAGGGAATCCTAAAAAATAAAACTTTTTGTAACAACAATCCAGTTGATAAGTGCATCAGAATCAATATGTGTTACATGTATGTGATTTGTATGTGACAAATATACTGGCATTGGCCCACTATTCCCATATCACTGCTTCCTCATAAGAAACATGATCAAAAAGGTTGATCAGTTGATTTTAAACGACTTCCACAACAGCTGATGAATCTGAACCGGTATTGGTTCCTAATACTGTAAACTTTATAACACGGATAATACTACTAACAATTAATGTAGTCATCAAGAATTTTTAACTCCACAGCACAGTACAGTACAAAAACTCATCTTGTCCCAGTTATTGAGTCCTGTACAATTACATTGTCTATGGAACTGCAAGGACAAGCATTCAAGTCAACTTTGTTCCTGTCCTACCTGATCAGGCAGTGGCAGAGTTCAGGCTGCAAACTCCCAAACCTGGTGATCAAATATATTTATGTGGAGATTAGCTAATTTTTATACATCGCTTAACCCACTACAACCAGATTCAGCTCTCATAGATGTGGATGGGTTTCTGAAACAGTTACCTCTGCTGTGAGGTTTCGTTTAGTTGTATAGCTCACAGTAAGTTGTACTCTATCCTAAACCCCGTGCACAAGCCTGCTCCACATTAATGAAGAGCTGGATGTGGCTTGAGAGGGTTGAGATGCGTATTGTTTAAGTATTTGTACTGAAATTATTTGGGAGACTATTGATTTAAGTGTACCTTTAAGTGTGCCTTGTAACATTAGCCTTGTAGCTCCAGTGAAAAACTAGAAAAGCAAAATATGGGCTCCAAGTATGTCATGGCTAATTGACTAAACCTGGTTTAAGTTGAAAACTGTGTACATTTCATTACTTGAACCCTAAATGCCATACTGATTTAAATAAAATAACATGTAAAATGCATCTGTAGCATCCTTAAACTCAAGGACATCA
Source organism: Alestes dentex (assembly GCA_037576975.1). Lineage (NCBI taxonomy): Eukaryota > Metazoa > Chordata > Actinopteri > Characiformes > Alestidae > Alestes > Alestes dentex. The sequence goes on along the minus strand of JBBIGA010082759.1, from coordinate 3,348 downwards.
TATCATCACACAAGAGTTGACTAACTAAATGATTAACCTGAACATGTAGGTGTTTAAATCCGTATCAGTCACAAAAATATGATTACAATTATAAAAAATGTCATAAAATTATAAAAAATTCTAACAAATTTCTGCCCCAACACACACACACCCCAAGCATGGTCGAAGCTGACAAATCAAACGTCAAGCCAAGGAGTCATGAAATCATCGAGCAATCAGTCAGGTGAAGCCACATCAACCGATCCTAATCCCAAAGTAAATAAAGTGCAAATGAATGCAGTCTAACTCCTCTGACACACACAGTATCTCTTGGCTATGGAGAGAAGATCAGGATATTGTAGGAAACACGGAGCCCCGGCCAAAGTAAATGACTAGGAGCTGACGGCTCTGCTCTTAATTGGGAAATCTGATGCAGGGTTTGATTGCAAAACCCTTATACAAAGATTTTTTAATATGAACGCCTGGTAAATGGCCAAGAAACCTCCTTCCAGCTTATCTGAGGTCGGAACAGCTCCAACATGGATACCCAAATAAACACTCGGATGGCTTGGATACTGGATTAAAAAAAATGGATTTATAATGACTAACATCTCAGCAATGTGGTGCGACCTTTCAAACATATAGCTTCATCACTCACGTAGTTTAAGCGTGTATTTAAATGGACTGTCATGGTTTTGGAGTTTGTTACTGGATGGTCAATAACAATCTCAGTTGCCACTGTTTTTGGGCCATTTGGTTCAGTTTATAAAAATAAATCACTTCAGCTGTACAAGAAAGCGTTTTAAAGTGTATTAAAGAACTTTAGAGGAATGTTATTTTTGATTCATTTACTAATGCTGACATTAGTTGAGAATTTAGGAAAAAGACATTGGTTTTTTATTGGCAGATTTGTAATTAACCTCCATTTCAAGGGTAAAACTCACTCCATTACATTAGATAATTGTAAAATCTTTTCTAATACTTATACTGACATCTTAGTTGGAATTCATTTTGGCAAGAAAAAGTCAGTTTATAGTCATTAGGTCACATATTTAGAACAATAATCCTTTTCTACTGTACAAAAAACATTATAAGGTCAATGCGGCTATTTCTAGTTAATTTACTGATGTTAACATTGGTTGAGATGACAATTGAGAAAGGCATTGATATTTAGTGGCAGATTTGCAATTAAAATCAATTGCAGATGTAAAGGACATTTCATTTTTACTATACAAAAGACATTACTTAACACAACGGGGGCCAAACTTTAGCTTATTTCTGATTTTTTTTCGGTCACGTTGACATTAACTGTGATAATAAAGGAGTAAAATCACCACTGACATCTCAGCTGGAACTAATTTGGGCAAGAAAAAGCCACAATTTATGGTTATTAGGTCACATATTTAAAAAAATAATAAATTTCTACTGTACAGAGAACAATATTAAACACATCTGAGGTCAATTTTTAGTTTAAATTAAATTATGTCATAATTCATTTACTGACGCTGACATGTCAGTTGGCACCAGTTCAGATGGTAATGACCCTGTTTATGGTGGTTTGGTCACAGGTTTCCACAATAAACCAGTTGAAAAGTGAAAAGAAACTTTCTGAAAGAGTGCTAATTTTCGGGCACTGACACCTCACCTGGACCTTCGGAACCTGAAGGGGCTGAGGAAAGGAGAAAGAGTAAAGGTGGAAGGAAATCAGGCACTCACCTCTTCCTCGTGGCTGCTGTATTCACTGCTTTCGTTTTCTTTTTCATTTTTGTTGTTCATTTTGACCAATCCCTCCAGCTGTCAGAGACTTGTGTTGTTTCTGAGTGACCGTTAAAATCGTTACAGTCATCAAATTTACCTCAAACCGTCGTTTTTCCACTCATTTGGCAATATTTTATACTCCTTTCGGATATTTTTTTAGGCTGTTAAAGAGTTTCTGAGGAGAAATAACGGCGTTTTGGTAGGTTTTACACTATTTTTGGTGATTATGTCTCTTTTTGTGCTGTAGCTTCTCGCCCCAAGTCGGCTCGCGAGTGATGAATTCGTTCTATCGTAACGGTTTTTCCCCTCTTTCTCCCACCCGTATTCAGCACAAGTCCGGCCTCATCTGCGCTGCTATTGGCTAATGTGTTTCATGCCCCGCCCCCTGCTCTGGAATTAACCAATCGTTAATTTTCAAATGCGTTTAGTAGCATGTAGACTTGCCAATGCTGGCTCTGAAGGGGGAGGAAACTAACCAATCCCAACAAAGAAGAGGGGGGCTTTGCCGTAATAGCGGTGGGAAATAAAAAAAAACGCCTCTTTTGCTGCACCTCTGCAGAAAAGTTTCAGTCAATTGAAATAAAAGTAACACAAAAAACTCTGTCACAAAGGTTCGTGTGTTTAGTTACTATTCAACTCGACGGGTGTAGCTCTGAATATTTTTTTTGCTGACACAAGGTTAAGCATTAACCCGCTTTCATCCTCCTCGGATGTCTTTGTGAGGCTCTTACGTTATCAAGTTCCATGCAAAAGCAGACCGCGGGACACTATACGGACAAAAGTCTTGGGACCCCTGACCATTACACCAACAAGGTGCCACTGCATTCAAATATTTTAATATAGAGTTGGTCCCCCCTAGCAGCTATAACCGCTTCCACTCTTCTTGGAAGTCTTTCCAGATTTTGGAGTTAGAGATAGAGTTTTGGAGATATATATTTAAAGGCACACACACACACACACACACACACACACACACACACACACAGTCTTTGGTGGGCCCTTTCATGTAGATGAGTGCATATGGAGATACTCCAGCTGTTCATGACACACAAACATGATTCGGTCTCTCCTCACAGCCTTTAGAGAGAGAGACAAACAATCACACACACACACACACACACACACACACACACACACACACAAGAACAGGGAGGTCAGATGCGTCATTATCTAGAGGACTTTTACAGCTTAATAAAGTTTATATATGAAGTTATATGTGGGAGTCAGAGAGAGGGAGGGAGAGGCGGAGAGAAGAATATGAGCAAGCGAGGAAAAGAGAGAAGAAAGAAAGAAAGAAAGAGAGATGGGAAAAGAGCAAGAGAGAAAGGGAGAGAGAAAAGGATGGGGCAGAGAGGGAGAGAGAAAGAAAGAAAGGAACAAGGGGTAGAGAAATGAAGAGAGTGTGAGAGAAAAAGTGTGGGTGAAAGAGGAGCGAGAGAGGACAGAGAGAGATAATAAACACAGTGTGATGATGTAATCTTTTGTAGCTCTGTGTTTATGTGAGACTTGTACACATTAATGAAACCCACCCAACACACACACACACACATATATATATATACACACACACACACATATATATATATACACACACACACACATATATATATA
>JBBIGA010082748.1:0-30292 GCA_037576975.1 Alestes dentex | reverse complement strand
TAATAAAATAAGTGCCATAAGTCCAAGTTCATTAGTTTGCTTTAGGCTTTTCACTGTTAATAGTGACAGATGTTACCCTTCAGAGCCCTCCATTTCAGACTGATGAAGGAACAGATAACTTGCTGACACTAATGAGAAGGGTGATACTGAGATCTGGATTTCACGGATGCAGAGCCAGATAGCATTGGAATGGTGCTTACAGGAATTACATTTTTAAAGTTTCATGATTTATTTATTCTGACAGAGCTGCGAGCCATAAATAACACAGGATAAGACCGAAGCCTCGGGCGGTATGAAATGTGACAGCGGGCCGGACTTTGGACATGCCTGCTTTATACTGCACTCAGATGTAGTTGCACATTTTAACCAAAAGGTGTCATCACACAACCCCCTGGCTGCCACTCCTCCCCTCTGTCCTGGAGGCAGGGGGATGTGTTCTTGCCCAGGCTGCGCGGACAGGGCTTCAGCTGCCACTCAGGCAGGCACTCTGCAGTTCAGGAGTTCAGAGGGGGGCTGTGGTCTTCAGTAGATTCTGTGTCTCCGTTATGTCTCCCTTCTTTTTTTTATCGCCATGTGCACGATATTTGCCTTGTTCTTCTTGGTAACTTTGTCCACATGCAGTGAGGATGTGTTAAGAGGGGTCGAGGTGGGCCACAGCTTCGCCCTGACGGGGGACGGACTCAGCCACCTCCGTCAGAAGGAGCGGGGGGTCTCCACCAGGGCAGACGTGCTGGGTAAGTTCATGTCTTTAGGCTGCTGTGAGTCTGTTTACGCTCTACTGCTTCTGTGATTTGCATGACATAACCTGAAGCTAAGTAAGGCACAGCCAGAAGTTTCACAACAGCAAGTGTTTTAGGTTCATGTACTGTGCTATACTGTACTGTACTGTACTGATTGTACTGTGCTGTGTTATACTGTGCTGTGCTGTACTGTGTGTACTGTATTGTACTGTGCTGTACTGTATGCACTGTACTGTGCTGTACTGTACTGTACTGTGTGCACTGTATTGTACTGTACTGTTTGTACTGTGCTGTGCTGTACTGTGCTGTGTGTACTGTACTGTGCTGTACTGTGCTGTACTGTTTGTGCTGTGCTATGCTGTACTGTTTGTACTGTGCTGTGCTGTACTGTGTTGTGCTGCACTGTACTGTACTGTACTATGCTGTACTGTACTGTACTGTGTTGTATTGTGCTATGCTGTACTGTGCTATGTTGTACTGTACTGTGTGTACTGTACTATGCTGTACTGTGTTGTGTGTACTGTGCTATGCTGCACTGTGCTATACTGTACTGTGCTATGCTGTACTGTTTTGTGTGTACTGTGCTATGCTGTACAGCACAGTGCAGTACAGTACAACACAGCACAATACAACACAGCACAATACAGTACACACTGTGCTGTACTGTGCTGTGCTGTACTGTACTGTGCTGGACTGTGCTAGGCAGTGCTGTACTGTACTGTATTGTGCTATGCTGTACAGTACTGTGCTATTCTGTACTGTATTGTATTGTGTGTACTGTGCTATGCTGTACTGTGCTGTGCTATTCTGTACTGTATTGTGTGTACTGTGCTATGCTGTACTGGGCTGTGCTGTTCTGTACTGTATTGTGTGTACTGTGCTGTGCTGTTCTATGTGTACTGTTCTGTTCTGTACTGTGCTGTGCTGGGCTGTACTGTGCTGGCAGTCCAGGATTAATAGGCGCTGTGTTTCTTTACTCCAGAGCTCATAGAAGCCTATACAATCTTGTAGTTTACAATCAGCAGAACAGTAGTCTACAATAATAACAATAACAACAATAGTAATAATGCTAATAATAATAATGCAAGTTAGAGCAATAATAACGATAATGTTTGCATATACAGTTTATGTAAAGTACTTTAGGTTAAATTCATGTAAATACATTCGAAATAACATGCGAATTAAAGCGTAAATAAAAGAACAAAAGCAAAAACTGGGAGTAATAAGAATAATTTGGGTTAGTCTGAATGTTCTCTGATTTGGTTTTAGCTGACTGTCTGGATTGGTCATACTGGTGACTGTCGGAGGTCGTACTGTTGATAATAACTGTCCTGTTGAAATTGTTGAATGGGTAGTTAGCGCTATAGCAAAGCTATCATTTTAAATATGAGAATGTTTCCCAGGGCCTCTTTCTTTCTACCATCCCCCACCTGGAGTGTGCAAAGCTTTGTAATGATTTATTCTGAAGAGTTCAGAGGAATACTGAAATTACATCCGCTGTACGTGCACAGCGATGGACAGCTTTGCAGTTTGCAAAAGGTTCTAAATCGTCATAGTTGATGGTATTGTTCAGTAAACACAAAATATAACAAAAAGTGGGATCCACTGTTAATGTGCTGTTACATATGTATATATAAGAGAGAGAGAGAGAGAGAGATGCATTATATGATATATGCATTATGAGGACTGAATGTTGCTGCAGCAGTAATGTGCTCTTTTGGGTTTTGTCCTGAATGTTTTGGCTGCATGTTCCTGCAGGAAACAGCTCAGTGCATTGCTCTGTCCCAGCACTGCATTTGGATCTGCTAAACGGCTCCCTCCTGCTCTGCTCTGCTCTCCATCTGCTGTTTTTTTCACCAGGCTGAGCAACAAAGCTTGCATAATTCCTTAAAATACTTCAGTGCAGTCATTTCTGATTCAAGCTCTATAGAATCCTGAGCTAATGTCTGGTTTGCACTTTTTCAAGCTGCTAATATACCTGTATCAGGACGTCCAGTGCCATGAGTTCTACAGGACAGGGTTCTGAACCAGCTATTTAGTGAGAACCCTAATGAATAAACCTAGAACAGTCTTTCTGAATATGCCAGGCAAGTTCCAGTTTAAATAAGTTAACTCCTCTTGCGCTTGCTACACTCTTCTGGCAGGGAATCATTCAAAGTTGGGGAACAGAAGGGGTTGTTTAAGTAAATCACATTTACATTTTTCCATTTACCACAGATGTGGTCAGTCAGGACATGTTTGATGTTCAAATTTTGCCAAGGCTACAAAGCTAACATTACTAACAGACACAAGACATCAATACTCAAATGGGCTTTCCATAGAGGTGATTTTTTTTCTGGAATAGCAACAAAAAATTAATTGCTGAAGTGCTAAAATGTGCAAATTTGTTTTTTCACCAAAGCCTTTTTGATAACCCTATTTTAAGGACCTCTAGATCCAAGGATCAGTCTTGTCAGCCTTCATACATTGTCTCCAAAAAGTGTTTGGATGTTTTTGCCACATTTAAAAACATTAAACTCACTGTGTTAGGTAACACAGTGTGAAACCAACAGATCATTTCAAAAGTGGCATTTTCTTTTTTGACAAAGTATACTTTTAAAAGGCGACTGATCATTATCATTTGACCAGTTTCTTTGCGGACTTCTACAGTTTTGCATCCAAAATGCCTTTATACACATCTAAGTTTTTGATCCCATCAATGACCACAAACAAGCCTTCCAATGCTACTGTAAAAAACAAGATACACAACAAATACATGTTTAAGCCCAGAATACATATTTAAGCCTACAATTGTATATCAATTGTGCATCAGTACATTGTACAAGTGTACAGTCCTCCCGGCATCAAAGTCTGGAGGATCTGTTACACTGGGTGGTTTCAGTGTATGATATGTGCTTTTTTGTGAAGTCTGAAAAAACACTGCTGCAAACCACACTCATATATTTTTCTGGTTGTGCTTGGGAAAGATGCCCCAGAAGTATTTAAGTTTTCCCAAGAAATGCTTTCGAGCAAGAGAAAAAGAGAACACTTAAGAATTTCATTCTGAGTCATGACCCCACTGCCTCAAATGCTCTGGAATTGAAAAGTCTCCTTTTTGCCTTTTGGCTTAGATGTAAACAATACACTCTAGAATAATGCTGTACCATGTTAATACATATGCGATTACGAATTTGAATAGTATGCCATATGTATTCAATTTTTGCTTTTCTCGATTCTAGACCAGTATTGTTCTCTCACATTCCTGCAAAGCCCCATTACAACAGTATTTATTGTTTTCTCTTCTCCATCAATCTTTTGTTTATCCCAGCTGTGGCCAAACATTTCAGCCTGATGTGCCTAGATTTTGTCCAAGCATCAAGTTCCATTTTACATAAGACCTAGGAAAACATGTCTGTATTGCTGACTGCATATGATTCATACTACTGTAAAGATAAATGTCAAAATAAATGCAGCATGCCAAAATGGCTATTTGCCCCTATAAACAGTCTGGGCAGTTTATGTTTATGTTATGTTTAGTATCTGTCAAATGGTTTAGCTTTTTGTATGTTGTCCGGATTGACAACTTTGCCTGCCTTTGTCAAAAGTCACTTCAATCTGAATTTAGGCCTTTTTTGTTTCACCTCCAGTGATTTATGTGTCTACTCTCTGAGAATATGGATTTATTGACTTGATGTGTGGTGTGGTGTACAGGCCATGGCTTATTGTTTTTTTTTTTATTTTTTTCTACATAAACATTGTATTAAATATTCAGCAGGCTTTTTCTTTTTTATCTTTTTCCAACTATGTAAACCGTCCCAAGTATACACTGCATTACACATTTACCGGGCTTATCATCCAAAGATATACAACAACATCATATACGTCATATAACAGCATATGTGTTAAACTAAGGGTAAAACATTACTCATACACTATATGGACAAACGTATTGGGACGTAGGTCCCTTACTTCCAGTGAAGGACTATATTAATGCTTCAGCAAACCGAGACATTTTGGACAACACCATGCTTCCAACTTTGTGGACACAGTTTGGGGAAGAACACAAGGCAAGCTCCAAAAAGACATGGCTAGATGAGTTTGGCATAGAAGAACAGAGCCCTGACCTCAATCCGATCCAACACCTTTGGGATGAACTGGAATGGAGATTGTGAGCCAGGCCTTCTTGGCTAAGAGTGGAAGCTGCTAAATCTGCAAAGGGATGCAAAGATACAACTCCATATTAAAGGCTGTGTATTTGAATGCAATGTCATTAAATTCCCTATTGGTGTAATGGTCAGACGTCCCAATACTTTTGTCCATATAGTGTATCAGTGGGACCGGATGAAGCTTATCAGCCGAGGATAAGTATAAAGAAACGATAAAATGGGTCATAAGCATCATCTATGAGTCTATGAATGCAGGCCAGGGATGAAACACACAGCTATAGTTCTACTGGCATTTTATTTATGCTTACGGGATTCCTCCCTGTGGGGAGGCATATTAATGCTTACTGTGGCATATTAATCAAAACTATGTGTTGAATTCTGTCGGCGTGTTATACAGTCATTTTTCAGTGTTCTCCACACTTCAATGAGTTTCTTAAGTGTAGCAGAAAACAGCAGACAAGCACAGTGATAACCTAATAAGAGAAAATACTCACCCCCCTCCACCCCCCCACTGTTGGTCCTTGGGCCATTGCCTGGGCTGATAACAATTTAGTTTCAATTAAATTAAACGCAAATGTAAGCACTGCTGTGCTACGGGAAGGTCAAGAGAGACTAGTAATTGAAACACACTGTAACCGTCCAGCACTGGAGCAGTGAATGTGGCTGGCATTCAGCATCATCAGCAAATGACCCTCTCAGGACATACTGTGAAGCTGACACCACAGATTTAATGCTGTTGTAGCCTTTGTTGGAAAAAAATAGGCAGGAGTGGGCAAATAAAAGAGACACCAGAAGGATAAAGTAAACATGTACCACCAGAGGTGAGAAGAGAGCTGAAACCTGGACCCAAGGGAAGTATTGTCACATCACTGAAATAATAATTGAAACAGTGAATTAAAAATTAACAACCAAAAACAAGAGTCTCCTACAAAACTGCAGTAGTGCATCAATCATCCGTCAACACAGATGCTGACAATACTAGATGTGTGACCTTTTGGTCTAAAATAAAATGCTAAAGCCCCGAAGTGAGAAGTGTGAGGAACAGCAAAGTAGACTGCTGAACTAACAGAACAGAATGTAATCACACACAGAAAGAGAATAAATAACACGATGTGAATAACAAAAGTGGAACTGAGCCAAAGTACATTCTCACAAATGTAACTAAGCCATAAACAGGATTGTTATCTGAAAATATACTTAAAGAAGCACAGACCCAAACCCAAAGTACATGCAACAGAATAAATGGATGTACTAGGGCTGTTACAACTCCTTGATTAACCTTTAATTATTAAAAACTGAATTTTCTTCTTGATGGATTAGCAACAATTACTTAGCCATTTGCTAGTGAGGGTAATGCCTATTTGAAATTCTCTTAATGATCTCCTTTTTCACTAAGAAACATCCTAATGGACTCTCCCATCTTTTGCCACACAGTGTTTTTATTAGTTTCATTTTTAACATCACTGTGTTATTAACACCTTTAATGCATTTTCCTAGTTTCGACATTCAAACCATCAGTTTCAGTCTTGGCTAGAGCTCAGCTGCTTGCGTGCCTAAGCCTCTTGATCGAATACAGCCTTTAAATGCCCAGCTCCATTCATGATGCTCTTAATAAAGTTTTATTTCAAGCTACTGCAAAGGTGGCTTTATTTTATTTATTGCAGAAGTCTGAGGTAGCATTTGCAAGTAATATCAGTGTTAGGATCATATCTATGTGAGCATGTAAGAAATGATAAAGAAAATCTATGGCTAAAAGGAAAGAACTAATGCTAGTCACTGGAATATTCTTTGTAGTATCTTTGTAAGTTGTATTTAGCAGCTTAACATCCAGTAGGTCATCATGCTACAGTTTTAAATAGATGCTGGCAGCGTAAAAAGCTGTGTGCTAGTCGATACTGACTAGCCACTATGTACAACATCCTCCCCTCCACAGCTGTGTCTTAATATAAGCTTAGCTGTCTTTACTAGTGAGGCTCATTACATGCTTGCTAATAGTTTATCTGAAGAGTTGGGTCTCTGTGATTGACAGCGATGTGTTAAGAACATAGATAGAGGAGACTATTATCAATGTGTTAGTATGAGAGCATGACAACGAGAGGCTGAGCGAATCAATGTGCTGGATGCAGCTCTAAAAGTAGAAAATCAATATGCGGCAGTAAATGTAGATGTTGTAGTGCGGCGCTACAGATAAATCAATGTATGAGTAGCACTTATAAAGTTATTATTCAACGTTTATTTTATTTTATTTTTATTACTTTAAAGAGTAATAAAATGTAACATTTTTGTCACAGCCCTGGGCATTTATAGGCAATTTTAGACTAATATATTTAGGTTGATTCATTGATTATTTGTCGATTAATGCACATAATCCACTTTGCAGCCCTACTTCCATGTTTATCTTGAAAGTGTATTGAAAGAATTTGTTATCCTACCTTTAAGTCCATTTTCAATTGTTTTTTCCACTTTTAAAAACTCTGATTCCTCAAAAATCAGTAGATTACGCGATTACTACTATAATCGGTATCAACAGACTTAGTTACTCTCCTCCTTGTTACAGTCAGTTCTGTAAACACTGGCCCGATCCTCAGAAAATCCTCAGGTTTGATCCCCAATTATCCCCAGCTAGTGGCTGGAATTAGGCACAATTAAAACTGAGCAGAAAAACTGTGATTTCCATGTAGAATCCCAAAGGCACGTTGAACCTTTTGTTCCAGAGGGACTCAGAATAATTATACATCTGTGTTAGAGGATTATAATAATCTGTCATCATTCAGTCTCAAACAGATTTATCAGGCCTGTCAAACTGCCTGCCTCTCTGTTAATTCCATTGCTGTGCAGGCAACATAGTCATCATGGAGCAGACTTGGGATCATGTCCATGAATGTATGAAATCTGTTTGTTATGCTGTGTTGTGAACCTGAACTGCCTTAATCGTGACAATATCTCAGCAGCATGTAGTGTTTTCAGATGCATTATGTGCGTAAACAGTATGGCTGATATGGATTGACAGCAGGGTATGTATAATGTTCTTGTTTATTGTGAGTGTCACAGTGATGAAGTCTGTATTAATAATGACAACATCTGATGCTGCAAATCCTGCCGTACACCAGTGACAATGACAAATTCCATAGCAGTTTCCACGGGCACGGTTCCAGAAATCTTTTGGCAATGATCTACAGGACCAGGCATATGGTCACACACACACACAGAGCCGCCCCCTCTCTGACACACCCAGCTTTTAACCCTAAGAAGTCAAGAATTAAATACATTAAATTACATATTTACTAATACATAGCAAGTTGCTCAGTGAATTCCATGTCCATTTTATTTGCATTTTAGACTGGGCTCTCACACATATTCTGTTATCGTCAGATCATAATTATTTGAACCGATTGCAATTATTCTCAGAGCTGTCACAGTCCTATGATGATGTCAGAAGTAACAGAACGTGATCAGAGTTTCAGGTTTCATCAGCTAAGTTGAAGCAAATTCATTTAAATAAAAGAAAGCAGAAAATGTTTTGTTCACCAACTTTTTAGCCAAACGTTCTGGTTTTGTGAAACATACCTCAAACATAATGTCACATTATTTTGATTAATGGAAGATTTTTTTCCAAAAAATATGGAAACACTCAGTTTGACAGAGAAAGTTATGAAATGATCAACAATGAAAAAATCCAAGTAGTACTTGGCCTGAATTCTTTGAGGCACCGACTTCACTTATCAAAAGAGTGATATCCATCAAACTGGTTCCAACTTTCTTGAATAGCGGCTGACAGAACAGATTTGCAGGATGGAGCCTCATCATTTTCTTTTTTTCCACCAAAAAGTTTTGATCAGATTGAGGTCCAGCCTGTTTGCTGGTCATGTAATTGAGTTAAAGAAGAAAGAGCTTTCCGGAACAAAAGCTTTAACACTCTTCGCTCTGTGGCGAGATGCATTGTCATCTTAAAAAAAAAAAGACTTCATCACCAAACTTTTTCAATCGATGGAATGAGGAAAGTGTTAAAAGTTTCACTGTGCACATTCAACCCCGGATCATAAACGAGTGAAGAAATGTGCTTGCTTTTTCAGGCAGTTCTATTATACTGTTCTAATGAAACGGCATCAGACAAAAGTTCCAGGATAATTTCCTTGGCCAATGCAGACTGATTTCATATGGTTTCATATGGTCATGCACACTTCATGACTACACGAAATGCCAGGGGTTGTAAGCTAAATGAAATTGTTCATGACAGTTACATCAGTTACATTAGAATTAGTTTCAGTTAATTATAAATGGGCCCACTATGTACAGTAATAGGCTTTAACAGTCCTTTCAGGATTCAGTGTATTTGACAAAACTGTAAGACTACTTCATCCACTCCCTGTGAAAATTGATTCGCATCTCTTAACAGTCCCATGAGAATAATTAAATGCAAACTTTGTTTAAGGCTGGGAAGTCGGTGTTGCATGTATTAACTTTACCACTTTTTTTATTGACCTTCAGAGAGAGCTTTCTCTTGCTCTTATGAAAAAAGATGAGCTTGCATGTTGTGTGTACTGAATGTATCTTCAAGCATCTCATTTTGGGAACGACTTTCCTCTCACCATATAGACATTGTTGTACCTTCTAATGGTGTAAATTAATCATAGGTTTTTTCCTGCCGCTCTGAAGTCCTGTGGGACGATCCTTTGAACATCTGTGAATAATGGCGTACAACTTGGGTTCATTATGAAAGTGATGTAGTGTGCAAAATCAGCATAAATCAATTATAAAGTACCCAGTTAAGTTATTTTCATCGTGTTCACAGAAATGATTCCTACTTTCCCCTCACATTGATTTTCACATATTGATTTCATGGTGTAAATTCCTGTGCAAGGCTTTTTGTAATTCTATAGCTATTGACTACCACGCTCAAAGAGTACTTAGCTGCCATTTACTATCTTATAGAGAATTAGGTAGAATTAGGTGACTTCTTATTACAGCACTTTTTAAAATAAAGCTGGTAGGTGTTCCTTCAGTAGCGGTTATCTGTCTCAGAGACGTCTTTTCTGCTCCATGATTTAGATCTGCCAAGTCAGCTTGCCTGGCCTGCTGTCACTCTGTGTTTCATTACTCTGACAAATGGTAGGCAGCATCAGAGAACCATGTGCTGTGTGTTCTGTTCACATTTTATATCACGTTTTCTAAGTGTGGTGCTGAATGAAGAATTCTTGCATCATCCATCTGCATCCATAAAGGTTCCTGAATAGGAAACATGGTTGTAGTCAAAAACCATTGCTGTGAAACCTTCACATTAGATGGAAGGTTCTTTAAACTAAAAGGCTCTTCTAACATTGATGTAGGCCTGTACTCTCTGTTGTCCACAGATCAGGCTGAATGCACGGTTTTCTTGTTCAGTGACCCATCTGGAGGTTAGCAGTGGGGCTGCCTCATGAGTGGACACTGTGAGGGCTGGCAGAAGGCTGGCAGTGATGTCTTTTTATTTTAAGGCTGACAGCTCAGTTTCAGGTCTCCACCCGCTCCCTACCGCTGGTTTAATTAGCCGTCCCACGCCAGACGCCGTGCAGTGCTCCTGCTAACTTGACTAACCTGCAGTCCCAGGAGAGCTAGCTCATGCAATGAGGTACAAAACAAATAAGAAAAAGTCAGAGAAGTAAAGGTAAATCAGAATGAAGGGGATGAGGATAAAGAGAGTACGGAGAAAGAGAAGACAACATGGACAAGTAAAACTATAGACAGTGTGTCTGGGTGGAGGCAGTGGATGATAGTGCAAGATACAACAAAGAATGTACTTTTTAAAGTAAATGTTATGCCTACAATATGATGCTTCAAATGTAAAGTGTTCTGTCCTTCACTGGTTTGGAAATGCAACAGAGGAACAGCAAAAGACTGTCAGAAAAACAGTAACAAGAGCCAATAAGTTGTCAAGGATTACTCTTGGGGGGTGGTGGCCTAGTGGGTAGGATACTTGCCTCTGGACCAAGATGTCATGGGTTAGAATCCTACCTTCAGCAGACCACCTCTGGGTTCCTGAGCAAGACCCTTAACCCCAAGTTGCTCCAGGGAGACTGCCCCCTGTAGTTAGGGAATGGAAGTTGCTTTGGAGAAAAGCGTCTGCTAAATGCTGTCAATGTACCAAGTTCTACAGAGACAGAATGATGAATAAGGCAAAACAGCTTTGTGGATGACAGGAGGGATCCCCTCAGCTTCTCATTTGGATTGTTGCAGTCTGGGTGACAATGTTGCTCCTCTTTATTGACTAAAATAGATCCAAGTTTGTATTTGTTCTACAAACTCTTAAGTACTTAAACAGGTAATGCATGTAATAATAAAAAAGAGGTCCAGCCAGTCTGGCCAGCCTTATTTGTCACGTACAGTTAGGTCCATAAGTATTTTGACATTGATGCAATTTTTGGACTTTTCTCTTTGCATACCTCCACAATGGAAATTAACCAATCAAGATGCAACAAAAGTATAGACGTTCAGTTTAATTTAAGGGGTTTAACAATGTTATTGCATTACTCCCTCCATTTTCAGAGGCTCAAAGTAATTGGAAAAAGTAATATAAAATATAAGTATTGTTTTAATACTTGGATGAAAATTGTATACAGAGAGGAATGTCCAAATGCTTATGGACCTAACTGTATGTGTATGCGTAAGAGTATGTCTTTGTCTATTGGTGATTCTGTGAAATACTTTGTAACTATGCAGCAAACCAATTTCCACACGGGGGCAAATAAAGTATCGAATCTGAAACAAGGACTTCACTTGGGAACAGCAATTGCTGCTGTTCACAGTATTGGAGCATCACTGTTGGTTTCATATCAAATCAGCTTTTAGACTAACCACAGGGTTAACGGTGGGGTTATATTAATTACAGGCATGTAGAATCTGCTAATAATCTGCTAATTAATCCAATGACTTGCTGCTTTGACTGTGTATTTCCTCTGTAAACTGAACACTCATCTTAGAACTGCTAACAGAACAGGAGCAGATGCACATGACCCTGCATTCACCATGTCCAGTGGCACACATCAGATACAGGGGTATACAGCCCTCCAGTATTGGGCGGTGAAGCAGTGGAGCTGAGTTCCCTAAACCATTTTGTCCCTGGACCACTGTGTTCATTCACTGTGCACATTCTTCCTACTATAAGACACCAACTTCAACCCAGGAAAGGCTTAGTAGTTGGAGGCAAAGCTAGTGCCTGATCTCACTAATGTTCTTGGGCTAATTACATTCAAATTATCACAGCAATGTTCCCCAGAAGAGAAGTCACTGCTATTGCTGCAAAGTGGGGACAAACTTTGGAAGACATTTAGGATAAGTCAGTGTCTAAACATCTTTCTAAACATAGTCCATTTTGACTGTACTATTTATGATCCTCTATGTAGTAGCCCAAGACTTAACCCACCAGTCTGCACTTTTGTTCAATTCTAGTGTTTAGCACACTGAATGAGATTAATTAAGATTATCTATCCCTTGCATTTATTGAATCAGAACAAAAAAAACATGTGAACCAGTTATGTGTTATGTGAATCAGCAGCTCTAATTCTGATTCTGTTCTTCATACACAGGGTTCACCCTCAGGCTTCAAGTGAAGAATGCAGTGAGCCACCAGCCCTTGAGCCAGGCGTCTGTGGAGGTTTTTGCCAACTACACACTCATCATCTCCACCAAAACCAGCCACGATGGATCCAGTGTCCTCGGCATACCATACATTCAAGGCAGGGCACTCACCCTTGTGGCCAGCAAGGATGGCTACATCCAAACAGCGGTGCCTTGGAAAACCACCAAGAGGCCAAGTATGTAAAACAACGTTTTAGAGAAATCCAAATAACTGCAGGGGAGTATTAACAAGAAGGGTTTTGCTAAGACAAAGTGTCAACTACTGTGACAAAGCAGGTCAACTAAACTAGTATGAGTAAACCGTCATCACCTGGCTGAGTTATTTTGTGCTATTATATTAAGATTTGAACACTGTTGTGATGCTTTGGTTATTTGTTTCTTTTTCAGTATTTTCATCTGTGACTTTGTCACTTTTCTCCCAAAACCAAGGAAACATATGGCTTTTTGAAGATTCTGTCCTCATAACAGGCAAAACCTCTGGTAGAAAGATATCATTTTTAATTTATACAAATTAGTCATACTATAGAACAATATAAATGTACTATTGTTTATTGACTAGAGTATATAATCTCTTGCCTGTTGTTTACATTTGTTTAAAACTGCCTGTTTGTTACAAGATTCCACTCCCCAACCAAGTTTGCAGTTCCCAAAGAGGCTGCTGACTTTACCAGAGAGCAACATCTCATTCTTAACGTCCTACATGAGTGGGCCTCAGCTCCCTGCTGAGCAGCACTGCATCCCCCACACCACAGGCATTATCGTCAGCAAGTCAGGTGAGTTATCAGTAGTCTGTGCATGTACTTATAAGTATACTCTAAACAGTTTTGAAAGCAGTCAGATATGTTTGTGGGTTTGTGTTATACTCACAGGTTATAGGAGTATTGAACTAAACCCAGTTGCAGCGGTTAGTGTCCAGCTCCTGCATAATGGAGAAGACGTCCAGGTCACGGGGCCTATCCAGATCACTCTGCCTCTTCCAGAAAGCAGCCAGTCAAAGCCTTCTGACACTATCCCCGCCTGGTCCTTCAGTAGAAAGACTGGTAGGTCTAGACCTCCTAAAACCAGAAACTGTACATTAGAAACTGTATGAGAAGTGTTATACAAACCAAACTATTATCCTTTATGTATTTTCAACTATTCAGGTGCATGGGTGAATCGTGGTCTGGGAGTAGTCAAGACAGAGGACAGCCGTTTAGTCTGGGTCTATGTTGCTCCACATCTTGGCTACTGGATTGCTGCCCCTTTCCCTTTACCTGCAGGTAACAATTTGTTATCATTCTCCACATCATAATCTTCTGTAGAGTGCACAGTGACTAGTGTATGGCTAGAGGTCAGTGCTTTTATACTTGCTTATGGAAAAAGTACTCAGTTACAGTAATTCCTGTTGTCTTTTTTTAATATCTAGGGTACTTGGGGCAAGAAAGCAATCTGGACTTCATTTCATATCATACATATCTTCTGATGGCAACACTGGCTGGAACCTTAATGATTGTTATTGGGTTGTTTGGTGTTGTCTCATGCTACTGTAGGTAAGAGTATGTTTTTGTTACATTTTACCAGTGTGTCTTTACTGTGAAATAATCTAAAACGTGGCAGTGGGTGATGGTAGCTCAGTGGGTAGGAGCCCCGCCTCTGGAGGTCATGGGTTAGAATCCAACCTTCAGCATACCACCACTGGGTTCCTGAGCAAGACCCTTAACCCCAAGTTGCTCCAGGGAGAATGTCCCCTGTAGTTAGGGAGTGGAAGTCGCTTTGGATAAAAGTGTCTGCTAAATGCCGTAAATGTAAATATTTAAACGTGCCAGAATGCCAAACTTGCCAGAATGTCAGATCTGCTAGATGCTGATGAGATGTAATAGGCAGTAACATTTTACTTGAAAATGCATAACACTGATAGAAGAATGCCATAAGCATGTTTTGTCTATGATTGTCATGACATAATGTTTAAAGTCATGCAAGCTTATGTCACATTAGCATTACAGCATATGACAGTTCCAATGTAATGATAACATATGTTATTTTACTGAACAGAATCTTTCGTGACTACCCTTGGCAGCAGATGACATGCTGTGATATGTTTATGGCATGGTGATGTCAAAGTTATATGAAGTGCTACTGAAAAGTAATTGAAAACCAGTGTAAGAAAAACCAAGAATAACACATATATACTGCAATGTATGTGCTTGAATGCAGTTTTAATTACAATGCAAATTACAAATACTTGTCTAATCAGTATTCGTAAACTGATTTATCAGCTGTTAACCACCAACACATGATTCAGGTCTATTCTGACTATGACTGTATAATGTCCGGTCTCGTTTAAAACTTGCTAACATGCGGTTTGATATTACACAGCATCCACAAGGTATTTGTGTATTCAAGCCCCCACCTCTTTTCAGTTGAAAACACTGCTACCTTTTTTGTTTCCTTTAGGGACTCTCTGCGTAAGCCAGAGAAGAGACGAGTCAGCACAACAAAAGCAGTTCAGAAAAAAGATCAGACCACCTGCACAAACAACAATGACCACCCAGACGTTTACTTCAAAGATCCAGAGCCTGGTGAGGACAGTTCATACTTAGATGCATCTCAAGGCACATGTCAAAGGGATCAGCCTGTCAACTGTAAGAAAAAAGGAAATTTTGATACCTGTGAGGAGAAAAGTGACCATTCAGCACTTCAAATCTGTGAAACTCTTGGTGGGATGGCTGCAGACTCATCCAGTGCCTCACAACAGCTTCCCCTGTATATCAACAATGGTGAGACAGTGATGACCATGTCTCTGAATGAAAACATGCTTCTTTCAGAGAGGTTAGTCCTCTACAACCATCCTGTGGCCATACTAAAGGTGCCAGATCACTTCAGTTTATCACCCCAAGCATCAGGCAGCAGGTCTGCCACTCTACCCAGGAAGGTCCAGTATAAGAATCTGGAAATGCCAGTTAGCAAGAACACTCAGACTTTATCAAAAACACCAATACTTTCAGAGGAAACACAAACCATGGAGCCATATGGCGACCTTGGGTTGTCTAGCAGCCCAGTAGGTTGGAGCTGCTTTAATGGCCTGTTGGAGTCAGTGTCTGTTCCAGGAACCCTCAACGAAGCTGCGGGCATGGACAAACTCTGTGGGAATCATCAGGGTACCTCAGAGCAGACTTTGCTTGAGCTGTCTAAAAGCAAACCCTTTCCTCATCCAAAGGCCTGGTTCGTCTCCTTAGAGGGCAAACCTGCTGCTCAGGTGCGTCACTCCATCGTAGACCTTCGAAGAAGTCACCTCCTCAATAACAGCAACGATACCAGTCTGGACTCTGGGGTGGACCTGAACGAGCATAAGTCCGGTCAGAAGAGCAGCATGGGTCATAGTCATCCTCTCTGCTCAGAAGATGTGGATCTGAGCAGCAGTGAGAGTGGAACCACCACAGCCTGCAGCCCAGAGGAGCCTGCCCCCAAAAACACCCTCCACAGCAGCCGCAGGACCATCAGCAACCTCTCAGAGGACAGACAGCAGGCAGACACATCCAGCACACATGAGGGCACTGAGTGTGCCTCCAGCTCACGGGTACACAGACTGAAGAAGGCAAGGGAGAAAGGCCAGGTGGACAAACCAAGAAACACCACTTTTGCAGCTCAACTAGGGAAGTGAACAGAGCTGGAAAGGTTGCTTCTGAAACATATTCCCTCAGATATTGCTGATTACCTGACTGTACAACTTGAACAGTTCTAATTGTATTCAAGAAGTCTAAAATAAAATATACAGTGTATATAGACAAGTATCTCCTTTACATTTCACCATTCAGTTTCTTCTGTTTTTCTTCTTGTTGAAATGGAAAGGTTGAGCTTGGAAATGCTTTTTATCTTGTGTTTTTCTTTCTCTTGTGTAATCTCCGTCTCTTTTCTGTAACCACAGTTACCTGGATCACATTTACCTGAAATAAATGCCAACTGTTACAAACAAACTTGCTCTGTCTGTTAAACGTATTAATTTTATGGATTGTATCTAATTTACATGTCAGTGCTGAACTGTCAGCCTTTTTGAAGCTTTTGCTATGAATTAATTAAATGAAATCGTTTCATTTTGGTCTATGAAGAAATTAAGAAGAGAACATTATCGTTACTGAATCTTGTAGAATAACACATTCAGACAAAACCTAAGATAGGTTGACACAAATCTAGAAAAAAGACTCAGAAATATGTGTAAATGCAATAGAGAGCACAATTTCAATTCCTTGCTTTCCAGGCACAAGTACAAATTATTCATTTTTAGTGTCAGAAGGTCAAAAAACATCTAACAGAAAAGCCTCTAAAGCTAAATGTAATACCAGAATTTTCAGTAGTTAATGTGTCTGCCGTTATTACAGCAATTTTCTTGTTTTCTACAGAGATATTTTTCTGTGCTTTTTGAAAACATCTCCCAAATTCAGTCTTGGAAATTGGCCACATTTCCTACAATCCCAAGTAATCACGATTACATCAGTCCAACTTTCTCCACAGCTGAGATCTGATTTGAGTGTTCCAAATCTTCCAAAGCCAAATACAAACTAGATACTGGTAGGTTTTATTTAAAAATTAGTTTATGTACATTTCTGTTTAATATGTTTTCAGGGGTTTTTTTTCCCACACTGAAATATGAGCTTTTCAGTACATACTATATGTTCTGACTGCAAATTAAATGTGTTTAAAAATGTGACTTTTGCACAGTCCTGCACATGAATTTTATATTCTGTGAAACACCTCAAATTTACTTAAAGAAATAAGGCATCCTTCATAACACTCAACATACAGGTAATATAGTGCCTGTATATGTGCACCTTTGGGAAATTCACAAAGATGTCCAGATTTTGTGGTTAGTAACTAAA
Organism: Alestes dentex; assembly: GCA_037576975.1. Lineage (NCBI taxonomy): Eukaryota > Metazoa > Chordata > Actinopteri > Characiformes > Alestidae > Alestes > Alestes dentex. Next base: position 12,940 of record JBBIGA010082748.1, on the reverse strand, counting down.
TCTACTTCTGTAGTAACTCTCTTTTAGACTCTATGCACAAGATCAGACTTAACGTTAGTCATTTCTGAAAACTAATGTAATAAGATGCTCATGTCAGTTAAACAGTCTTGTTTGGACTATAAACACACCCACAAGGAACTCATTATTCTTATTCTAAATGTATGAAAGGCCAGCAGTAGACAGTTTTCTGGTGGGGAAAGAATTTCTGAAATGACCCCAAAAGCTTCTGTTGTCATCATGGCTCTTAACATTTGGGTAACTGTCTCCATCTAGTGGATTCTAAAGTAAAACCAAGTGGAACCCAAGATAATTAAAATTGTCTTTTGGTTTCTGGTGATTTTAACGACATCTAATGGTTATTCATGGCGTTTAGTGTGTTTTCCTGATGGGTTGATATGATAATAGTTTAGTTAATGATATTAACAGGTTTGGATGGTTTTCTAATGAAATCTACAAGTATTCAACCATAAACTAGTCACTAGTCTCAACCATTAAGCCAACCCCCAATAGAAAGCAGAACCATGATGGTTCTAATGGGTTTTATTATGGCTCTAATGGGTTTTCAGTAGGAACAGGATACATTAGAAACACTATAGATGTTTTACATCATTTCTTAATATACTCAGCATAGGTGTAAAGAGATTACACTGGTTTGTGATCAAATCCATATCCATTTAACAGTTGATTTTGCAATGAAGTAGGGCAAAATAAATGTTTCCATATTAAGTCATCTTGAAGTCATGGTGTGACATTACTGTAGGGACATCACAGTGATCATGGATGGTTTAGTTTCATATAGTTTGAATGGGACACTAGAAGAAAATGAGCAAAGTGAGTCCAGGCACAGTTTTAGCCTTCCCAAGGCCCTGATCGAGATTTGACTGGGGCCCCCTCGCCTAAACTTTATAGTTTCCTTATACCAGAGTAACTTTCACACATACACTTTAATTTTCCTTACAATCATGTTAACCATGTAATTCTTCTGTAATCTTCCAAATAGGTTACTGATGAAAAAAAAACCTTTAATTTAGCTATAATTAGTTCACTCATGCATCAGACTGGCCCTGAGCTGTAACATCGAAACACTACTCCCAGTGCCCATTGGGCTCTGTGTTTTGGGCTCTGTGTTTTGTAGTGTGTTCAAGGGATATCTTCAAAAGTATCTACCAGCACTGCTCGTTATGGGCTATATGCGATATCCAGTGTTTATGGTTGGAGGTCGCTGTTCTTTACGGTGAATGCAGAGAAATCGAAAGTAAAACGGCTGCTGCTCAGGCGGGAAACCGAGGACACGAGCATTTCTGGCGCTACTAAGGTATTGTAATGAATTTAACCTTTACTCTGCCATACTCTAATGTAGGGAGTAGCTACATTAACAGGCAAGGAAGGCAAATAATGCATGTGTTGGCAGGCAGGCAGAGGCTATAGGCTTTTGTACATGATATGGACAAAAGTATTGGGACGCCTGACATTACAACAGAAGGGACTTTAATGATATTGTATTCAAAAGCGTAGACTTTAATATGGTCATCCCTTTGCAGATATAACAGCTTCCACACTTTTTGGAAGGCTTTCCACAAGATTTTGGAGTTTCTATAGGAATTTGTGCCCCTTTATTCTGTAGAGTGTTTATGAGGTCAGGCACTGGTGTTGGACGAGAAGACCCGGCTCGCAATCTCCGTTCCAGTTCATCCCAAAGGTGCTGGATGGGGTTGAGGTCAGGGCTCTGTGTGGGTCAGTCAAGTTCTTCCACACCGAACTCATCCAACCATGTCTTTATGGAGCTCGCTTTGTGCACTGGAGTACAGTCATGCTGGAAAAGAAAAGGTTCTTCCCCAAACTGTCCAAAAGTTGGAAGCATGGCATTTTCCTAAATGTTTTGGTATTCTGGCCTTCACTGGATGTAAGGGATCTGGCTCAAACCCTGAGAAACCAATACGTGTCCCTTATAATACCTGTCCCAATACTTTTGCCCATGTAGTGTACGCGTGTCTGCTGAAATCTACATGGCTCTAATTGTTTTCTTGCATTATTTTAGCCAGAATGGATATTGTTATCAGGCGCAAAAAGCCAATTCTAATCAAGTGGCTGCGCTGCAGCGATCGCATGATCTTGCAGTATGTTGACTCATGGGAGCTCGTAACCTCCTCCGAGTATAAAATGCTGAAAGACATTGGAGACACGGATAAAAGAAACACAGAGCTCTTGGACATGATGGTGCTAAAGGGCCCGTCGGTTTGCAGCAAGTTTTTGGACCTGCTGAGGGAAAAAGAGGTGAATGAGTCGTGCCCAGAACTCCGGGAGTGGATAGAGACAGTGAACACCTCAGGTATCCCAACCCGTCACACCCACCGAACGATACATAACGAACCAGGAAGTTAGAGAAGTACCGACCTAAAAGTTTTATAGTTATAAACTGCAAAATCGAATTAATGTCATATGTGGCCTAAAACGTAATGACACAAGTATACACATATTACACATAAGAAGTATTTACTCAGAGAAGTATAGAAAGCTGTTTAAGCGTATAAAATTAAGTGAACTCAGAGACAGAAAATATACAGTCAGTGTGCCAGTCAGTGTGTGATCTGTCCATTCTTCTTTCGTACAGGTGTGGCTCCAGAGGCTGGCGCGCCACAAGCAGGTGTTTAAAGTTACTCTGATCTTTCTTGAGTGCCATCATCTTTAGTAAACACATTAGTATGCAAAAGTTCAAACAAGCCCAGTCAATTAACTTTACTTGATTTTCCAAGTGAAAAGTTCAACACGTATTATTTTTTCCACACGTTTTATTACATAAATAGCATAATTTCTGTTGATTTGCTGAGTTTTAAAAAAACATATATATAAAATGTGTTTTGGATAGACAACTTATGTTTTTTAATCAAATTCAGTTACATTAAAGTGTGTTATCTGTAAAGGATATGTATTTTTATGATCAAAATAAAGCGACTGGGGCGCTGAAACTTTTTCATACAAGTGCAAGCACCATTTTATAAATTCTTTATAGTTGCAACCATAACTCTCAGTACATAATTATAAACCCAACAGACAGTTTATATAGCCTCATACCACAGGCTTGTGGCATATTGAAAATTACATAATGCAGATTAATGCAGATAACACGTGCAGATAATCTTGAGCACAGCAATATTAATATAAACAAGTCTTAATTCCTATAGAACTGAGGATTACTGCATGTAGAGCATGATAAAATAGTATAAAGGTCCTGTGGTGATCTAAAGATGAATCAGTTTGGCTTGCTATTCAATAAATGAAGCTAAATTGGGGTCACCTGTCAGTTCAGTTATTGTGTGAAATGTTCAACTCTCAGCATTTTAAACATACAGCTACAAAGGACAACACTTATAAAGACCACATGAGATGGAAAAAGCCTAATAAATTATGAAGAGATACAAATGAACTACAGTCCATAAGTTATGTAGAACTACAAAGTACAGTGGTGACATGCTTAATAAGTGCAGATACAGGACAGGTGTACCTAATTAAAGGGAAAGTGAATATATTTTTGGCTATTATTTTGCATGCAAATAAAATTCAGTAATTCTCCTTGTCTCATTGTATTTTGCAGCTGACAATCCAAACAGCACTAGCTCTCATGCTAAACATCAGAGAATTGCAGGTAACTTCTGATATACTATGATTGGGATTTCCATGAGACGAGGATGAAATACCACTGACAACTAGACTTAAGTATTGTTCACATTCAATTATCTATCTGAAGGTTTCCTTTCGTCCTTGTATCCACTCCAGATAACGAGGAATTCCTGAGGAAAAACAGAAGTGCCTTAATTGATAAAGTAAAAAATGTTGTTGAAATTGTTGATGACCTCAACCTGACTAGTGAAATGAGGGGGATCGTGCAAGCCAAGGAAACGGACCAAGCCCGGATGAGGAAAGTTCTGGAATTTACAAACAGTAAAAAAGCAGCTGAGCTTCTGGTCAAGGCCTTGTGGAAAAAAGCAGCCGATGTCATGGAAGAACTGACTGAGGCCTAGGAAGCCAAATGTGACATCTAAAATGTGTTTACAACAGATACCCTGGGTGCTATGAATTACAAAACAACCAAAATACAAATAATGTTGTCATGTGTGGTGGCCTGCAGACACCTGACGGATGTTGTCTCTTCTGTAGGAAAACCAAACATCATGATTTGTTAAAAAACAGGATCTTTTTTTAAATAGGTGAGGTAAACACCAGCTGTTCCAACTTTATACTTGTCGGACAAACTGGCTTAAAGTGGTTTAAATGGTTTAAGTGTCTACTGGTTATGAAAAAAGATCGTAAATGCAATGACGGATAATGTTAAACCTCTTGAACTTTGCTAATTTATGCACATTTTGAAAATGCTCCTTTAAAATAAAGATAGAAAAGTTAAGGGAAAAAACTTTAAAAATGATCATAAAAAACATCATGCTTGGATAATGAATACATTTAGGACTTGGCAGTAGTTCAGACTTCAGGCATCTCCTCTCCTGATTAACTATCCTCTTGCACTACGCCCTACTTTCAAGATTTTATCCTTTAGAACTCTCTTTTTCTTACACTGCCCTGAAACTTGTATTGCTTGTGAAACTTGTTTCCTTATATTGCAAGTCGCTTTAAACAAAAGTGTCCACCAAATGGATATTATGCAATTTAGAAATTCACTTAATTTGCTGAATGTTTGAATGGAAAACATTGTCAACTTTCTTTTGGTGTCCAAAGAACACATTTATTTTTAAAAAGTCAATTTTAGCAAAAGTCTCTGCAAGCCATCACACACATATTGGTACATTCCAATGTTTTTGATATTTTTTTTGTATGATCAAATCTGTATTACCTACAGCTATAAATCCAGGTGGATGCAGGATTATGTAAAATCTGCAATGATTTTAAATTTGACTGTTCCATGTTGCTCCTGAGCCATAAGGAACATTGCACAACTTTTCTTAGAATTGTGGTCATTCTTATAGTGCATTTTGAAACATTCCAGTTAATGGCTTTCTTTTGCTATGGGGTTTCTCTCATGTCTTACTTTGAATTTTGCTTTAAATCGTAATGCCAGACGTATGCAGTAGCTTCATCTTTAAACAGGCTAGGGTTTCAGATTGGCAAAATGGGGGCTTCACATGGTTTGGCTGTGGTTTTGTCACCCATGCCACATTCAACAGTTCATCAGGTGAATCCACACACTGTTTACATCAAGGTTTTATTAAAACCTGCTTTTACCTGCATGTCCTGATTTTGCTGACTTTGTACTTGCTGCCTTAAAGAAACTTAAGTGCGTTCATATCATGTGATAGATCACAAGGACCACCTGTCCAAATGTATAGCAAGTAAATCCGTAATGATGGTCAGTGCTCCCAACCAACATGGCCCTATGGGCTCTTCTGTGGTCTGTATAATGGGCATGATGGACACAGTGCTGTTAAAGTTTTGCCTATCCTGATTACCTCAATTTTTGCAAATTTGTGATACTTGTTTCAGGTCTTTGAATAAAATGTATCAAAATGACAAACTAACCTGAGTAAACACTTTCATTTAAAGATGGAAAAAGTTATTCAACACCATGTGCTGATAACTGGGAACAGTTAGACTGGACACACCCAGGCTTGATTTCTGGCCACCCAGTTGAATCTTAACATTTAAATAAGACCTTTCCAAGAGGGTGAGGGAGGCTAATATGTCTAAAATATTTTAAAGTATTGTGTAGTCAAGGGTGTCCAGTCTTTGCCCCAAAAGGCCGGTGTAGGTACAGGTTTCCACAAACAATAACACTCGTTTAATCAGCTGGTCTCAGTCTTAAGACAATAAATGTGACCTCCTGCTTGGCTGGAATAAAGACCTGCAGCCACACTGGCTCTTTGCAGAGAAGATTTAACACACCTGATCTAGAGTGAGGAGCTCAAAGCCTCGCCTCCTGTGGAAGAAAACCTAGGACATAACTAGATAATAAACCAAGGCAAGGCAAGCCTAAAACTGAAGACTGTCCCTCAGCTCCCACTGCACAAGCTTAACTTTGGGTAATCTTCATAAAGTAGAGAAATCATGCTTTGTAATTAAATGCTCTCTCCCCAGGCATGGGGCAAATGGCCTCCAGTCCCACCTGTAATCATGAAACAAAATTACAACCTCAAGACCTTTGCTTGAAAAAGTTAACTTTATTGCAGTACAGCATTTTAGCTAGATCATCTGGAGGGAAAAAACACTAAAGTAGATTTTTCCATAATGCCATGCTTATTCATTAAAGCTGTATAAACTAGTTCATAGGCACTCATTCATGAACATCAATATGGTCACAAGCAATATAGCCAACTATGTTTTGTTCCACACTGAGTTACAGAATGACTCGCACTGAAAAAGAAGTGAACAGATGTTTAAGTGCAAGGAGGAGCATAAAATCTAAGTTGCAAGAGTAAGAAAAAGTATCTACAAGCTTAGACTGAGGTCAAACAGACTGATATTTTTTAGGTTGCTTCATGTCAGGTCCTTGTTGTGCATCATTTGCTTCATACAAACTCACTTCTTGTTGCACACACAGCTGACTGCATCCCCAGTAGCAGCCATTCTGCCTCAAAACTTGCGGGGTTGCTGAATGAAGAAGGGACGCTGGATGTGCGGTTTCTCCACACTGGGCCTGGCTTTGCCGTGTCGCACTGAAACCGGAGTCTCAGGGAAATCGTGGCCCAGCTGCAGAAACATACGAAGAAAAGTTACAGAACAATAATTTGTTCCACAAGTTGACAGACAGTTTCTCTTTATTCATGTGTGAGCAGTCAGAAGCAAAGATACAAACCTTCTCCAGTGGACCTGCCATTAGAATGCCAATTTGCTGCATCCGGGAGGAGATGGTCAGGGATCTGCAAGCCACACAGACCCACTTCAGCTTGTTTGTAACTCCAGGATGGAGGACAGACTTCATACATCACTAATAATGCATGCACTGAGGACTTCATGCAAATTATTCATCAGTACTTCACCCTTTCTGTTCCTACCATCTTCTAATATAAACAGTACTGGTAAAGGTTAGGGGTGTTGGAGGCAAACAGCAGTGTGAAGAGTTTGCAGCACATCTCGAAAGCTTGCTCATAACATAGCGGTCTGGTTAGTAACATATAGAAGGCAAAGCAAACAAAACGGACAGGCGTACCTGGGTTTCTCTGGCCTCTTGCCTTCCTTCTCTGGGGTCCCATTGTCCTCGCTGCTTTTCTTAGCCACTCGTTTTCCTCCTGCCTTCACTGGAACAGAACGAGAAAGTTTAGTCAAAACCCTAGACTAAAAATACATTTTCCAATGGGGAAAAAATTACCACAGAGACTGCAATCTATCCCAAACCCTATTCTTAACCTATGTCCAGGAAACCAGTGCTTTAAAATGTTCAATAGCTAAAGTCTGGGTGATTGAATTGAATCACCTCCCATGTAATGTAATTTTGCCAAATTTCGCAATCTTTTGTGATCATCCTATGACAGCGTAAAAAAAAAAAAAAAAAAATTTGACCTGTCCGTTGGTCCATGGAAGTTTTTACTTGAACAGTTTTCTTTGAAGACTGCCTGTACAGGAACAGCTAAAAAAATAAAATCAATTTGCCCCTAATTCAGAATACATGCCACGACAGTTCTGTAATATGCTTAACCACCTGGGACGTTCTCAAGCATCTAAACTTTAAATCTAATCCAATCTGCATGGGTAAATTAATCTGAGGTATGTCCATCTCCACCAGGCTGGTGTACACAGAGCAGCCAGTGTTGTGGGAACCAGTTGGGTGACTGCCTAAAGACCCTGGGGCAAAGAGAATACCAGGATTGGCACAACTGCAATAGCAGAATTTCAGATTCAGATAGCCAACTCCACAACCAGGAATAAAGAAAAGCTGTTTGGTTGTGTTTGTGTGTTGGGTCCCAGAGCGTAGACACCATCAACAAGGTGCCACATGTCCAACATGGTGAAGCAATGCCACTCCAGCAGTTCAACAATGTAAACTGAACAGAGAAGACATCCCAGCTGAAGAAACACTAAATGGACAAAAGTAGTGGGATGCCTGACAATTACACCAACAGGGACATTAATGACACTGCATTCAAACAGACAGATTTAAATACGGAGTTGGAGTTTGCAGTTATAACAGCTTCCAACCCTCTTGGAAGGTTTTCCACAAGGAAGGCCTCGCTCACAATCTCCGTTCCAGTTCATCCCAAAGGTGTTGGGTGGGGTTGATGTAAGGATTCTGTGCAGGCCAGTCAAGTCCAAAACGTCTTGGTATGCTGAAGCATTCAGATGCCCCTTCACTGGAAGTAAGGTCCTAGCTCAAACCCTGAAAAACAGGGATGTCCCAATATTTTTGTCTATGTAGTGTATGTATACCCACCCAGTGACACTGGTGCTCATTACTGTGGATTATTTTAATGCTAGTTTGCTGTAACCCCCAAGCAGGACCTCAACTGAGAATTAAGCAAATCATTATGCAATCATTATGCAACACTGACGTCACGGGCAATTATAAATCAACCAATTATCCACTTGTCTGGTTTCATCCAGGGACATTAGATGCTGGTTTCAATGCAAACACTGCATTCAACACACATTTACACAGCACACCATCAGCAAGTTACTAATCACTTGAACGGAACAAGAGACGAAAGTCTAGAACTCCATCTTCCTCCACGTGGGAGTGTGTGAGGCAATCCAGAGGGTGGTCTCCACTCTCGAGGGTTGTTTTTTCCCATAACTTTCCATAACTCAGAAGTTTTCACAAGCAACCCAGACCTCGTGACTTCGTGGTTTTCATGTTGTTACGCACCAAAACTGTGACGCGAACTACTAAACTGACGCAAACACACACTAGTGTGTGTCCAAATGTATTTTTCTCCAGTTCCTGCAGCATGATCAGCTGGTAAAAAAACAACCTTCCACCACCTGAAAGAGCTCTCAAACAACAACAGCTACCTTCCTGCCCACGACGGACAGTCCTACCCCACCAACAAAACAGAACTCACAAACAACTTTTGGACCACCAGAGCATAGAAAAGACCCTTAAAGTCGAACCTGCGGGAGGATGGCCAGCCTTCAGGGTCAGAGTATCTTTCATCCCAGCTTTAGAAAGTTGCACCATGTCGAGCTTTGTGAGCTCCAGCAGCACCAGATTAAACCACACCCCCACCCCCTCTTTTATACTCTCTCACTCACACACACGCACGCACGCACACAAACTACATTACAAACACACACACGCTACAGTACAAACACACATATACTTACACACTACCCTACAAACACACACACATGCATGCATGCACACACTCATGCGCATGCATGCACACACACGGGTCGTATGTAGGGAGGCAGGAAATTGAGAGAGTTTAGTGAACATGATGTGTACATTTTAACTTAATATCGCAGTTAGAAACAGTTAATAATACAGTCAATAATAGTTCGCTTATTTCGTTCTGCTTGGGCTCGCAAGTGTTTTTTTTTAACTGTGTAAGCTCTGAGGGGGCTCTGAGCCCTAGAGTTTCATCACTAGTGATTATTGTGTTCCATATCTGTATATGACAGACAACACCTTGGGTCAAGCTGTTACTCGCACTATTTAAAAAAATGTGTTGAACAACCAAATTTAAGACAAATATAAGAACTGTCTCTCTAACTAAAAACAGCGAGCTTGCATCATGTTCTCTCGCCTTATATTATTATTACTACTATTAACAGTAAGATGGTTATGATTCTTATTTTTATCACCAATACTCTCACTATGCTCTATTTAAATAAAAAAGAATGAGCTTGCTTCATGTACTCTCACCTATTTTTTTATTACTACTACTACTAATAATAATAATAACAATACTAATAGCAATAAATATCATAGCAATAATAACAACATGATTATGATTCTTATGTTCATCACTATACCCAACCTCTTGTAACAGAGAAAATACTAAATGAGGCGTTTCAAATTCAACCTCATGCTTTAGCAATCATGAGACCTGCAACAACAGCCTACACAAATTCAGCCACACCAATTTCACCTCGCAGTGCAGATCATGTGCTGCTTCTTTCATGTGGTTTTTTGTTTGACGTTGGTGTTTTCACTTATTTGTCTGATCATGAAGCAGGCTGTAGTTGTGTCACTGTCAGTCATTGGAGCTGGCTGAACTGCTTCCTGCATGAAGAAACAGATTTGTGTGTGATTTTATGTTGTTTACATCTTATTCAAACAAATATGAGCAAGGAAACTTCCTCCAGGCACAACGAGAACTCGTCCTCTTTCACAGGAGGGACAAGTCTGGGCCAAACAAGCAAACTAGAGCTGACCCACCTGTCTGTTCAGTCAAGTGCTTCAGTGCATTTAACGCCCATTCTCATTATGAGTGTGACTGTGTGTGTGTGTGTGTGTGTGTGTGTGTGTGTGTGTGTTTATGTGTGTGTGTGTGTGTGTGTTTGATACAAGTTCAACTGAATAACAAACTATCATTCATTTTCAGAACTGTTTGTTTGTCCTAGCAAGCTTTGTAACCTAATGATAGTTGTGTCACAGTGTTTCTTCTGAAATCTCTTGAATTAATAGGAGAGTTTATCCCCTCTTTGCTGCAGTAACAGTCTCTACTCTTCTTAACACTGGATTTTGGAACATTGCCGTGAGGGTTTGATTGTATTCAGCCAGGAGAGCACTAGTGAGGTCAGGTGCTTATGCTGGATGATTGGTTCTGAAATACATGCACCAGTTCAACTCATCTTTAAGTCAAGTCAGTTGCTTATTATTCTTTTGACAATATACACAGTTAAATGAAACAAGGTATTGGATGGAGCTCCAACACTCCAGAGAAAGCAGTTCCACTGCTCTACTGCAAGGTGCTTGGGGTCTTTAATCCCTTCTAGTCAATGCTTGGTATGACCTGCGCCCATTTACTTGTTTATTTATTTAATAAACTATATTGATCCTCTGCATTTAACCTGCTCACCTGAGTGAAGCAGTGGGCTGCCAACAATGGTGCCCAGGGAGCAGTGTGTGGGGACCGTACCTTGCTCAAGAGTACCTCAGTGGTGCCATTGACAGTCCTGGAATTCAAACCTACGACCTTCCGATCACAGGGGCAACTCCCCAAACGCTAACTGGTAGGCCAACAGCTAACTGGTTTGCTATTGCTGTTGTTTCCATTCTATTCATCTTGTTATTTGTATGGATTATACCGTGTTTGCAGTTGAACGTCTGTGTCAGTAATGAGTGCAGCCCAGTGTTCTTAGAAGGCATGTCTGGATACATACATACAGTGCATGTAAACTCATTATTTCTCATATGTCAGCACTCTTACAGTGCTTGGCTTGAAGATCACATGATCAGACCACTCCAGTTCCCTGTTGAGTTTGGGGGCTGCTGTTTTCTTTGGCTGCTTTCCACATTGACCGAGGCCTGCATGTGGAATGTCCCTGCAGGCTGTCTCTATACTATCAGCCTCTCAGTGGGAAAGACTTTGCTTTCGGACTGTCAACATTTTACTGAACTCTCACTGCTTTCTTTCTGTCTTCTCTCTCTTTCTCTCTCTCTCTCAGACTTCAGGTCTGATGGCCTGAACATCATCCCATATTTGACAGTTCTATACAGTTAAATGATTGGATTAGCAAAAGCAAAGCTGCCATTTCTGTTATGTTTTTTGGTTTGGCAGAAATCAGATCTTTTCCACTTTTGTGCTTTCTAAAGTACATAACTTTAAAGTGCATCTGAAGTGTTGCGCAACTGCGGTATGGAATGCAGTGTGGTTCGGAGGAATGAGCAGCAGTTGTACACAAGCTATGAAAACAGTGTTCTCTGCAGGGGGATAAAATGAGAGGTTCTACTGGTTCTACTGTCCTCACTTTCCCTCTCCTACTGATATGGTAAGAAGCAAGGAAATATTGTGTCCCTTTTATACATGTGCATACGTTTGAACATCCTGTCAAATTGCATGTTTGGTTGATTTCATATATGGTAATGAGTTAATACAGCATCTACATTGAGCAAATGTTGCATTTTTTTCTGCAATTTGTTTGTGCAGAGGGTCCGTTTATTTATACATATCAGAAAAAAAATAAATGTGCCATATTTGTTACAAAGATCATATATTTGTTAAAAAAGTAAAAAGTAACTCTGTATTCTGCAGTAGAAAATGTACTTATTTCCAAAATGTAAAAAAAAAAACAACAGTACAAAGCTCCAAAATGTTAAATGAATAGTTAAAGTGTATAATGAAATACTCTTAGACCAGCTGACCCAAAAGCATCCACAGTAAAGGATTGGGGTAAATGAAATGACAGAGGCAGGAGGACGCCACACTGTTAAATTCATGTCTTGTATTCCTTTACTTGGTTTCAGTGGGCAATAGTTTTGTGTGTGTGTGTGTGTGTGTGTGTGTGTGTGTGTGTGTGTGTGTCTGTGTGTGTGTGTGATTGGGCAGTTTGGTATGCACGGCTGTAAAAACTTACTCTCTGTGTCTGATCTTCATCAGCATTGCTTTCCTATTTCCTGTCCACTTTCATTCTCTCAAAAACTTTCATTTCCTCTTTCCTTTAAACTGCTTTCCACTCATGTCTTTCCTGCCCCATCTCTCTCCTCCACATTTCCTGTATTTCACCCTTTGTTGTATTTTCCTGTACTGGCCTGTCCTCTCCCCTCCTCTTCTATTCTCTTCTGCTCTCATCTCCTCTAATCACCTCTAGCCTCCTCTCTTCTCTTCTCTTCTCTTCTCTTCTCTTCTCTTCTCTTCTCTTCTCTTCTCTTTTCTTCACTTCTCTTATAATCTCTTCTCTTTTCTTTTACTCTCTTCTCTTTTCTTTTCTCCTCTCCTCTCCTCTTCTCTTTTCTCCTCTCATCTCCCCTCCTCTTCTATTCTATTCTCTCCTCTCCTCTCTTCTCCTCTCCTCTCCCCTCTCCTCTCCTCTTCTCCTCCCCCCCCTCCTCTCCTCT
>JBBIGA010082708.1:0-11585 GCA_037576975.1 Alestes dentex | reverse complement strand
AAGAGAGAGAGAGAGAGAGAGAGAGAGAGAGAGAGAGAGAGAGAGAGAGAGAGAGAGAGAGAGAGTCATTATTTGAATAAACGGTCATTATCTAAATAAATTGAATCTTTGTAACAGTTTGTTTGATTTAGTGTTAGTAAGTAAAGCTCATTAAAAAGGTCAAACAATAAGCATTTATTGTTTGACCTTTTTAAAAGCCCTGATTACTCAAAAAATCATCCAGTTAAATAATGTACTGCTTGACTTCAGCTCTGACAGCCCTAGCCTGGTCCATGCAGATTCTGTCCGTGCGCAGGAACCCCGGTGATGAGTTTCGTCTCGGCCACCTCAGTCTGAGTGAAGTTTAATCACCACTGCAGTCTCGCTGATGTCAGGAGGCGCTGAGATCGGACCTGCGTCTCAAGGTTGACTGGGTTAAATGCCTAATCTCCTTTGAAATGCATAGCCAATTTTGGCCTGTGCAAATGTATAACACAGGTCCTGTCTAGTAGCAGAGCAGGATTGAGACTGACAGGCCAATTCGGCTGCTCCCTCCACTATCAGCCCTGTTAGAGGACGCCTGGCCCCCACTGTGCATTTTAACCAGGCCTGCCCTTCAGCTGCAGATCCACAACAAACCACAACAAACCCAGTCTGAGAAGAACTACTGCATCCGGTCAGGTCACACAAGAGACATCACTTTACACTTTTCACTTCATGTGGGAAACTTTCTGTTGTTAACATTGCCAGCACGCGACATTTTCACGGATTAGTTTTGTAGGTACCGCTTTACAATAAGACCACACTCATAAAGGGTTTATAAATGATTTAGGTTGTTAATTAGGTTGTATACAGTTTATAAATCGTTAATAAGCTGTAAACAAGTACTAACAGCTGTCATTCACTGATGCAGGCTCACTATTTAGCAAGATCTGGTGTTTTAATGGTAGTAGCATGTTAGACCAGATAAAGCTGACATTTTAACATCCTGCAAAAGAAAGGGACAAGATGAACTCAGCAGCTAGCAAGATCTGAGATCATGCCAAAAAGTGAGCCTGCATCAGTGCATGACAACTGATTTATAAACTAGCTGCAAGCTAATTAACAACCTGTTTATAAATCATTCATAAGGGTAGTCTTGTAAAGAGTTAACGATTTAGATTGAAGACAAAAGTTCCAGTCTGTGGAACAGCAAAGAAGACTTTGGAAAGAGTGGAACTAAATTTAGAGCCTTAATTTTATTAAACACACACACACACACACACACACACACACACACACACACACAAAACAGTTGTTTTAAAATGCAAAAATACAAAGAAATTCCATAGACACAACTTATATATTCAAATTTAGGAGACAAATTGATGCCAGATTCACTAGGGGGGCTTTTTACTCCAAGTGGGGGGACAATGGGACAAGATGCCCCTTTTTAAGATTCATAGAAACAGACTGATGCTCCACTTCATTTACTCTCAGAGTGTGTATCGTCATCCAGTACATGCAAACACTGTGCACAGATATGCTTTTGTTTACAGTAAAGGGGCTTTTTGTTCCATTTCCCCCATTAGGATTACATTTACTTAGATGTTTCCGCTGTGTGAACAGTTATTGCTGTTAATGACTCTACATTACTGTCTGCTGAACTGCACTTATTTGCAGTGTTTATTGCAAAGTGATTTGAAAAGTAGCCTGGATTTTTGGACTTTTATCCTGTTTTGGACTTTTATCACCTCATCCACTTGCGGTTCTCTGTTAAATGTGGTAGGAATGGGTCCTCAACTCTTGGATTTGATTAAAGGAATGACAAAGTTTCTTTTTCTTCTTCTTCTCTCATGTTCTCTCTACTATCTAGATCTGCCCCAATCACATGATGCTACAAAGCTTAAAGAGAGATACAACGTCAAAAGACAACTCAACATGCTTAGAAAAGAATGTTAACTGCTAATTCTGTCACATCAGCTAACAGCTAGCACTACTCTGAGTAACAGAGGGAGAGAGAGGACCATCATACCGACCCAGTGGAGCGAGGCTGAGTATGCTTACTTGAACTCCTGGTCATCGCTGGGGATCAAACTAGGGATGAATTAATTATTAAATGAGATTATTATTAAAAATCAGCCACCTAGCTCATTTCCATGCAAGCTCCATTCTAGAGAAACTTAATTGTTCAAATGGGAACCAGACGTCTGAACCATTTAATGCCATAACTTCAAGTCTCATCTGCAAAGGGCTGGTGTGGTTTAAGGATTTGTATTTAAACTAAGCAGGTCACAATGATCTGAAGATTGAAAAGAAAGTTCATTAAAAAGTGGAATGGGATGTTTGGGATGAAAATCTGCAGCCTCTCCAGCGCTTTTTGAACAAGACTGGACATCCCTGATTAAATGTGCCTAAAATGGTTAAAAGTAAGATGGCTGACATCCCAGACATTGCTTTACAACAGTTTTGAGAAGATTTGGATCTACATGTAATTTAAAAGCCCTTCATGGTGGAGGGGTTCATGCAAGATGTTGTACTGCAAAAAAAGTGGCGCTTTTCCACCGGCACAAGGAACCGCACCGTACTGCAAACAAATTTCTTTCCATTATACACAAAGCGACCCGAACCCGAGCTGTACCCGTTGTGCTTGATGGCGGGGCCTGAAAGCGGGCCGCTGCTGAGTTGATTGTATCACCGCTTTCTGATCGGTCGAAATGTCATCAGAACACGGAAAGAAGCAATTGTTTTTTTATTGTCTGAGCAAAAAACAATAATGGAGAAACAAACTAACAACTAGGAAGTTGACGAAGTACAAGCAGGACTGTCTGTTGGGCTGAAGATAAATTTCAGTGGGAGTTTATCGAACACTGTGAGAAACGTGAAGGTGATTCAGGACATCACTAACGAGTCATCTGTGATAGGTTATCGTTACACGGCTAAAGAATGCCACGAAAAATGAAAAAACTGAAACAAGACTATAAATAATAAAAGACCACAAAAACAAAAGCGGCTCTGACAGAAAAAAAACTTTCCGCCGGTTCGACTCCATGGACGTGGTTTGGGGACGACCGGCCATAAACTGTGGAGAGAATTGAGTCAGAAACTCCGTTACCGGACTGAGATATCAAAGTGTGGAACATCAAAGCGTGCTGCAACTTCTGTGCCATCACAGCACGGTTTAGGTTTACTACCGTCATTGCATATAAAAACTACATGCATTCACTGGTGGTTTTAGATTGCTAATGAAATAATTATGTTGTAGAAATTGTGACCCTTGGTTCCATTGAAGTTGATGTCTGAATTATTCCAAATTTTTGGAAGACTGCTGGTTTATTTTCATCCTTTCACCTTTTTTTGCTGTCCCACACATGATACACATCCACACCCATGCAATCGTAAGTGCTTGTGTTCCTTTGCCAACCTTGGAAAGACATCATATAAGTGTTTACCTAACCATAACCATGAATCACAGATGCAGGTACTGAAACAGGCCAAAAATGTGCACGTTTTCATGTAGCTGGCATTGCATAATCTGTCGTAAATTTTAGTCTTGTGCAAAATGTGGGCAGGATGTGACCTACCTGCACTTGTGCAAAAGGCTTTGTTAACTGGCCTGCAGAGGAAATATAGACAAGTAGATATAAAGTAGGGCTGAGTTAATTATGCTTTAGATCAAGGTGATGCAATTGCGGGCTCATCTGGTGGGAACTCGTACGGTGTTAGAATGAAGCGCTGCACCACCGTTGGTTCAACATAGCAGGGACTCTCAGCTTTGGGGCAGCTTTCCATTGACCAGTTCTACTGTAAGCCGTCTCGTTTTCACCCTCCACTGCACTTCACATGCCCCTGCCAATATAATTTCCTCCAAGACGCAAATGTTCACACACAACCCCTCTGTTCCTCTTGAGCTTGTCACTTGCGATCCACTTGCAAATCAACACCATGAAAGATCTAAAGCTTGATGCTTGAGATAGCAGCTGGAGAGATAGTAGTCTGAAAATACCAGGAATCCAATTTAATGGTGTCATCAAATATTAAAAAGTGATGATAATGTTTAGCTTAATATAAATACAGCCCTGGAGGAAAAGTGGGATGCTTAATCAAAGACACTTAATTGTGTAATTATGTATCATGGACAACTTTGCGTATGAGCCTGCGTCGGTCCTGTTCCGGGCGCTGGTAGCGGACACGTAGACATGAGTTTACTGTGAGTAGAGCAGCCCGAGGCCCTGGTAGGAATTTAGAGCCCCCCTGAAAATTTAATGTAAGTGTCTACTGGAGTGCATTGATGTGGGCACTGTATCTAAAATAAGCCTTTAATTATCATTTAATGAATGAAACACTGCAATTAAGAAACTTTAGTAATAAGAACAATGTTTGTGGGCCCCGTCTCTTCGGGGGTACTGTTAGCCATCATTAGGCTGTTTTACAGTTGACAGTATAAGCTAATAGCTGGCTTGCTAATGTCACCTCATTATCACTCTCTGGTTTGATATTTCCAATAAAAAGACTTAATGTCCTTCCTACTGATATGAACATTCAAGCTCTTTTAGTTTGTTCCTAAGTGACCTTGCTGTATGTTTTTGTGCTCTAAAGTTTAAATTTGTTGAAATGATATTTTCTGACTGGGCAAATGTGCAAGTGGCTTGTAAGTGAAACCATCTTTGCATTTTTGCGCAATTAATGACTCTGTGGCTTTCATAATACTGTATTCACTCAAGCCAGAACAGTTGCTGCTTTCGTTGACTGTATGTTGTGCTGTAATGCTGTATTTTTTGCTCTTATGTCTCTCTTTCTGCACTCTTTGTAGTCCTGTCCTGCATGAACTTCTATACTCTTGTGTTGTTTCTGGTTTTGCTCTTTGTGTTAGTCCTGGAAGAATGTTGTTTTGGTTTCACTGTGAACCGTACAGATGATTATCTCCACTGTGCACTGTACACGACCTAATAGTTTCTGTTGGGAACTTGGTTATCGTCCCTTCTAAGAAGGTAAGAAATCTTGGTGTTATGCTAGATCTGTCTTTCTCACCACAGGATGACCAGATCTCCAGAGCATGCAGATACCTTCTCTACAACATCAGAAGAATCCGACCCTTTCTCACCATGCAGTCACTCGTCCAGTCCCTGGTCATCTCCAAACTGGACTACTCTCTTCTGGCTGGACTTCCATTGAAGGTCACAAAACCACTTCAGCTGATTCAGAACGCAGCGGTGAGGTTAGTCTTCAATCTTCCTAAATTCTCACACACCCGATCTTTACTAAGGAACCTTCACTGGCTCCCTGTGGCTGCTCGCATTAAGTTCAAGCCCTTAACACTTGCTTTCAAGGCCAAGAATAGACTTGCACCCCCAAACATAACAGCACTAATCAAACAAGGTGTCACTTCTCGTCCTCTCAGGGCTTCAAGCACGGCTCGTCTTGAGCCTCCGCCGCTCAAAAGAAAAGGAAGACATGCGTCAAGACTCTTCTCAGTCTCGGCCCCCCAGTGGTGGAACGAACTCCCTCTTCCGATCAGGTCTGTGGAGTCCCTCTCTGTCTTCAAAACCCACCTCTTCAAGGAGCACCTTGGAGACTAACGATGTCTCTCGTTTCTACTTGCTTATTTCTCAAAAAAGAAAACAAACAAACAAAAAACCCTCCCGTCCCCATCCCTTCCGTATTTTTGTCTTAATCTCTGACTTTTCTTTGTCAGGTGTTGTTTAGGTGTATCTTAGCCTGCATTAACTTAATTGAATGGTGGACGTTGATTTAAGTTTAGCTTTCCAGGTTCGAGGAACAGATGTGGACTTGAGCACTGATGTACGGCGCTCTGGATAAGAGCGTCAGCTAAATGCCGTAAATGTAAATGTACATGATTGAGCCAACCATAAAAACATCTGCTAATTTGACTTGACTCATGTAAAACTTGATCAATAAATCAAGAAATGCTTGACAACAAATACTCAATTCTGTTTTCCTCACATGTTTTTAAGTCACATGACTTCACTAAGTCTTCACTACAGTTGAACAAAAAGTCATTCTGACAAAGTAAAATAAAGAGTATCGCTTGTTTATCTGAAAAAGAGAGAAAAGATAGTGCTGAGTTTATTCACAGACACTTGATGTATCATCTACTTTGGAGAGAACTGATCATTTTCCAAAAAGAAATTAAGATTTGAAAAACTTTTGCTTAGAATTGGAATTGTTTCTACATTTGTGAGAGATGCAATATGCATAAAGCAAAACTACCACAGACAAATAAATGACCAAATAAACCAAAAATCATACTGAATTGTATTTTGCATTATGATGTAGGCAGTTGCTCCACTGACTCTAACGAATGAGGAGGTAGGAAGTTAGCAGCCTGATAGTACAGAGAGAAATAAATTCAAGAGGTAAATTAAAGCTGTTTTGGTCCCTGGAGAGTTTTACCTCATCATTACCTCAATACACGGTTGTTCAAACCTTTGGAATCACTTTACACATTAGAAACATCACTATAAACATATGTTCATATAATAACATTGGATTTAAATATTACAAACTATTCACCAATAGGTCTAGAATGTATGCAATGATACAAAATACTTTATTTATTTACACAGTCAAATGATCTGCCTTAAAGTCTGATACATATGAAACATTTAACATTTTTTACAGCTGCCTAGTTTTGTCCTACTAATGATAAGAAACCTGTGATGTCGCTCAGGCAGCATATTAGAATCCAACACTTTTCTGCAGCCAAATTAGTGTTAGGTTATTAAAAACAATGATTCCACTCTTTTGAACAGTGAAGATGACTTTAGAAACAGTGGAACTAAATTTAGAGCCT
Organism: Alestes dentex; assembly: GCA_037576975.1. Lineage (NCBI taxonomy): Eukaryota > Metazoa > Chordata > Actinopteri > Characiformes > Alestidae > Alestes > Alestes dentex. The sequence continues at coordinate 4,813 of JBBIGA010082708.1, read as the reverse complement.
TAATTTCATTTTATATTAAAATATTCAGTACCGTGATTTATAACACAATGGTCTAAAAAATGCAAAGACTAGAAATTATTAGACACATGAATTACATATTCAATAAAATGTAGAAGACAAATTGATTTCAGATTTACCAAACGGCTTTAACTCCAGGCGGGGGGAGTGGGGGGGGGGGGGCAAGACAATGGGACAAGATGCTCCTTTAAGATTTTCTTTCTTAGAAACTGACTGATGCTTCACTATATTTTCTCTAACTGTGTGAATCATCATCCATTACGTGCTAAACTTGTCCAGAGATATGGTTTAGTTTACAATGAAGGTTCATTGTTCTTAAGGGAGGACATTTTCTTCCATTTTCCTCTGCTGATAGTGTTCTCTTGTAATAACTATAATAAATAATGACATTTCTGGACCATATAAAGAACACAGGCCCTGAATCTGAAACTGAAACCCTCAGCCTTGCGCTAATTGATTAATTAACACCGTAATACGAGTGTAATGGAAGCCCCCCAGATTACGCATATTGGTACTTTGATGCAGCATGATTGACAGTCACCTTTTGTTACTGACTTTCTGAGGAGGAAAATCAGCCTTCTGATCTCTCCATCTCTCTCTTTCAACTTTACGTCCTTTCTTCCCCTCCTACCGCGACTCTCCTCATCAATCTTTGGCACCCTGGATATAATGGCCTAATGCGGCCTCCAGGGCGCCCACTGATTAGAGCTGAAAGACTTTAATTGGAGAAAGTGAAGGAGCTCAGGGGCCTCATGCGTTCGGGGGGTTGGGAGGTTTTTTCTCAGGCTGATCGGAGGGAAGCGGGTAAGATGCACATTTTCACTTTTCTCCTGATTAAAGGGTTTGATTGTACGCTTTCTATTGAGCAACATAAAAGGTCTACGGCTTTTAACGTGGCTCTAGGAGTCTTAAGCTGGTCTGGGGCAAGCGCTGCCTACAGTAAGGAGCTGTGCGTCACACAGTGAGCCCTTTCATGCGCATCAATGAGGCCTCATGTTGACAGGTGTTCTTGCTTTTCTTTCGCTGCTGGAAACGATGGGAGCTGCTGGCTGATCGGCGGCAGAGGGGATGTCATCATTGGAGAAGGAATGAATTTATTAAGAGCAACACTGCAATGCCGCCAGTGTGTGTGTGTGTGTGTGTGTGTGTGTGTGTGTGTTGGATGTTGATTCTCTATGACTTCACCCCTGTAGTGCATGAGGCTGTCAATCAGAGCAGCCACACTTTTTACACTGGCTTTGCGTCACCAAGTGGAAAAACCGCTGACATGAAATGCTGAATTATTAATATTATAGATATAGACCTGCACGTTCTGGGGTCTGATCAGTAGTTCACGTTCAGTGTGGTTGTCGGTTGGCATAAGTGGGTGTTTATGTCATTTTGTGGCGTCTCATCCTCCGTTACTCCAAACAAAGAACATTATTATTATTATTTTTTTTTACTTATTTCACTACTTATGCAATAGTAGTATTATCACGCACAGTATCACCACTCATGTCACTGTTACATGCAATTCAGGATAGAGAGCAAGTCCAAACCACTATATGTGTTACTAGTAAGCTACTTCAGCAGTAATTTTATTTATTTATCTGCAGTATTTATATCCACCTCTCTTACTGACCACAGCTTCTTGTGTGTTTAGTGTACTGTTTATAGTACACCGTAGTTTTATTTTGACTGAATGTAATAGTTATGTTGATCTTTGTGTCTCTGTGTTTGTGTGTGAAGCAATTTCCTACAGGACGAATAAAGTTTTCTGATTCTGATTATGAAAACATATAGTTTGCATACTCGGTCACCAAATGAGTGAACACTGTGAATGATTTTCAGTCAGTCATTCAATAAAGGAGATAAATAAATAAATAAAATTACTGCTGAAGTAGCTTACTAGTAAAGGACAGACCACCTATGAGGTGTACTTGTGACAAATCTTAAACAAGGCAGCAAACTAGGAGAAAGGAGCCAGTTAGCCTTAGCTTAGCATGAAAACAGCTCTTTCTGCCGAGGAACATTTCGATTCAGGCCTAAGTTTGAACGATGACTCAAATGTGAGGATGTGAAGTGGAACCACTGGCACAGAAATGTGAAATTTGACCTGTGGTGCTGGGATAGGCAGCCTTCTTGTTTAACTAAATGTTAAGCTTTTTTATTTTAGTAAAAACAACAGCTAAACATGCAAACTGTGATGACGTTGTTGACTCAAATCTCACTTTGGTCACTCCTTCTCTAAACTGTCTGAAATGAAGGTACAGTAAAATTAATATCCATACAATTCATTATATTTCAAAAGTGGTGGTCGAATCAGTATATAATCATGTACTTGTTATTTTCAAAACACATATTAAATAAAATATTTAATGTTGAAGTGGATGAATCTACATTTTGTAAGTCATTATTGTAGGGGAAAAACTAAAAAGTTGAAAAAGTCCACCTTAACAATTAAGGGCATTCACTGTAAAGCTAGACCACATCTGTGCATGAGTATGATGAGTATGAGGATGACGCACAGACCCACGTTCAGTTAGAGGGAATGATCTGGAACGTCTGATTGTTCCACTGTCAGATGAACCTTCAGACCATCGCCATTCGTTAAATGATTTAAGATTGTTGAGGTTATTTCTTCAGGAGAGAAAAAGTACATCAAGCGGGGCTTTTCCCTGAGTTACTCAATAAAATAGTAAATACGAATAAAATGTATAAACATAAGTAATTCCAAACTTAGTAGAGGTATACACTACTAGTCAAAAGGTTGGACACACCTTCTCATTCAATGTTCTTTCTTTGTTTTTATTATTTTCTACATCGCAGACAACGGTTCTACTACAACGGTTCTACTGCAAAACCCACGACTTTCTGATTGCAGGGCGAACATCCTAACCACTAGGCCACTAGCTACCAATATTAGAACATTATATGAAATATTATAATGTATACAAATAATACCTAATCAGTAAAATGTGACTTTGTATGTCTATGTGTTTGTCTAATCCTAATGAAAGCCCAGTATTAGGTTGTAGTTCTCATCAAATACCTGATTAGGCTCAGCTGATACTTCATTAGCGGAAATCAGGAGCTGCTGATGGAGTTTCACAAATCCATGCAAAGACTGGCGGCTTCTGGAAATCTGAAACCGAACCTGTTCTTCTAACCAGCTCATAAAACTTCAAGTACTTTTTACAAACAAAAAATTATATTATTTACTGCTTTCTTATTTGTTAGCATTCATTCTAATGTTAGCTTGTGTATTTGCTGGCAGAAAGTCCCTCACTGCTCAGATAAATGGCTTTAAGCAGTTTGCAGAGTATTGTACGTGTTTTTCAGTTCTAACCCCTCTTTTGTCATCTCTTGAAGGTGAAAACCTTCAAGCAGAGTCCGGTCACTCATCAGGATGTGGGCTTCATGAGGACTGAGGAAACAGGGCAGAATGACCTTCTGACTGTTTCATGAACTCCCACTGACACTGACTCTTGGCCTAAAGCTGCCAGCGGTCAGTGTGTTTGTTAGAGCAAATCACCCCTGACTCTGCTCTGTCGCCCCCCGAGGACAAACACAAAGGCGACGGAGGCCACTCTGGCGGGGGCTGACTCAAACGCAATTGTGCCATTGTGTTTTGTTTTTTTTTTGGCTGCAAAATGACCCCCAAAACGCCAGAGGACCCGTGTCATTGGCCGAGCCAATATCTTCCTTGATGCTATTTGCGCTTCCAACCCAAACGCTAAAGCCCCCCAACCGTCCATAATGTCCCCCTGCCAACAAAGGGCCCCAGCTTCCAGCTGTCAGCTGTAATAAGCCACAGAGCGCATTGAGAACTGTGAGAGCACAGCAATGCCTCAAAGTGGCACCTGATCACGTCGGCCTTAAACAGAGCAATTTCAGCATGAGCTTAATGGAGTGAGGTGATAAAGAGTTAGTTCTGCTGTCTGCTTTCATATACTGTGCCAATAGTGGCCCGGAGAGAGAGAGAGAGAGAGAGAGAGAGACAGTGAGAGATCGAAAGGAGAAAGAGAGAGAGTGAGGAGAGCAGGTGTCTTAATAATGCAGCACCAACAGGTATTAATATCTCGAGGAAGAGGGGAAGCAAATGGAGAGAAAGACAAAATTAGATGCGATGTGAAGGATGTGGCTGCTGAATTAAGTAGATCTGGAAAATTACGATAATCTGTCACCATTTCCCTGAACAACCATCCTATAATCACTGGCAAGAAAATTCTGCATGAATTAAAAGCTCTCTCCGCCTCTGTCAGGTACCGACCATCTAAAGTCTTCTGAGAGGACATTAAAGCCACTTCAGGCCACTCAAAGCCATCCAAAGCGCTAATAGAGCAGCATCTTTAAATACAGTGCATGGAGAGAGGCCCTAACACCACAGATAATGATGGCATCACTCTTAATCTCTCCATTCATCTATACTACATATACTATTACAGCACAAAAACACTCAGCCCAGGCAAGATTGATCGCACTGGGCAGGACTCATAAAATTCATTTATTCACTGCCGGCGGCGCCTCGAGAGGCAGTGGCTAATTGGCTTCCAGGGAATTACAGTGATAAAACTAGTTTTAATGCGCTTTGTCTTGTTTTGCTTTCCATCTAAGTTTCTATTGCTGGTTTAGGGTTTATGTTTGTAGTTTATTAATATATGTGTATTCTCTGTGTCTTTTTGTAGTCTGTAAAATCTGGAGCTACAGTGTCTAGTCTCACTTTATACATACGTACCCACATTCACACACACACACACACACACACACACACACACACACACACACACACACACACACACACACACACACACAC
>JBBIGA010082689.1:0-11586 GCA_037576975.1 Alestes dentex | reverse complement strand
TATATATACACACACAGAGAGAGAGAGTGAGAGAGAGAAGATTCAAGAAAAAAAAAAACACATTGTCCTTTTTTGGAGTTTTTAATTCCATCAGTACATCAGACTGGTTCAAAGTACAGGCCAGGCCAACAGAAAACTCTCCATTGGAAACCCTCCTACTTATGGAGGCCAGCAGTGTAGCCTTTTATTGCACTGCTTAGAAATTGCTATAGTTTAAAGGCTGGTTTTAACACTGTGAAAAGCGTTGGCTTTTAAAGTTCACATCTTTAATGCAGTATCATTAACTCAGCGAGGCTGCTTTAAGACTTTGGCATTAACTCGTCTACGTGACGGCCTTTAGCTGAAGGGACGTGTCCTTCCTGCTGCCGTAAACCATCCCTGCCGAGCCTGCGGGAAGGTACTCAAGCAGACATGGAGGAAAAGATTAGGCTCAGAGAAGATGGCAGAGAGTCTCCCACCATTTCTTATGCTGTGTCTCAAATCAAGTATTTCCACACTGCGCCAAATGTACCTTTCACTCATATCAAGAAGAAAAACCCACCTCTGAATTAGAGGTGCACCAATCTGATACTCAAACCAATACGGGCCAGAATCGCTGGATCGGATATCGGAAAAAGCCTGAACGATCACATGAACGTTTAAGTAAACTCTGAGCAACTCTCCGTAAAGAGAGACACACAGGTGAGGACATGCGTAACACAGACTCCCTGCTCCCCACGTAGTGCGGTAAAATACAGGCTCCTGCACCCAAACAGTGTAAGACATGTCTAACAGAACTGGACACAGTGTGCACTATATGGGTGTAGAAACTTGAAACTTACATAGCGCCCTCTAGAGGAAGTAGGGAGCTGTTTCAAAATGAATCAACTAACGTATTCACAGCTTAGTTGTTGAAGAGAGGGGAAAAGACGGTACTGGATTGGTATCAGCAGATACTCAAGGTGGTGGTATCAGTACTAGTATCACGTGAAAAAGTGGTATCGTGGCAACCCTGCTTGCGCTCCTATGGGATTTCTGGTACATATGAACACTTTTTAACCATTCTGGATTCTTTGGACATTTGTTGCTCGTAAAAGACACTGTGTTGTCCAAAGTTTGTGACAGATATTAACGCGTATTTGAGCTTGTCTATAGTGGTTTTGCAGTGACTCTTTCAGAGAAAGACATGCTTCCTCTTTGGCATATGAAGAAGGGATAATGGAGGCAGGGTATTGCACCCAGCATCATAAAAGCTAAAAGGCCGTGACATGACCTCATCGCCCAGGAGTACTTGTAGCCATGGCTTTTCATATTAATGGGATTCACTGATTGTGCTAAATTGCCTGTGAAGAGGATGAGGGCAATAAACTTTATGGTCCATGTCAGGTTTTTATGGACCTTTGCTGACCCACACATCTCAATAATACATCTGTCAGTATGGAATGTTCTGGCTTTGAAAGGTAGATACTGAATGACATAGACTTTAAAGGTCTATACTGCGATATTTCTAGACATGATATAGTGTATATTGTGTCTATGTGGGATATTTGTGCACTCAATGGCCACCTTATAAGAAACACCCACCTTGTGCTTCCACTCACATTGGCTTTATTAGAAATGACTGATATAGAGGGGTGGCTGGAGGAACCCATGAAAGGTCTGTAAGCTCTTGCAGGAACCTCTAACTAACTCACTGGGTTCCACTGAGCTTGCGCTTGAGGCTCCAGAAAGAACCCACTTCTTTTTAGTGAGCCATCACACACCTTGAGAAATTCCCAGAAGAAGGGTGTTCAAAGTTCCTTGAGTAACAAAGAGGTTCCATGGGCGCCCAGATCCATGAGAAGATGTCAGGCTGAGAGTGGTCCGGCAATTAAAAATATCCTCATGAGTAGTTAGAGGATGGAACATCAACAGATGGGCTGCAGTCTCCAACTGTACACCAGCATGGTGGAGTTACAGGGAGGGGTTTCTGATAAAGTAGATGTGAGCGTATGCATTGATGTTTGGTTCTCAGTTGTGTGGGAACAGTGTCTCTTGTTCAGTGAAGGCGCAGGCAGAGCCAGTCCTGTCAACGGGGGTGGAGGTTTCAGCTTATTAACGAGGGAAAAGATTTCATTTTTCGATTGGGGGAGAGTTTTGTTTTGTCAGTGTGGGAGAAGGTTTCGCTTTGTTTTCTTTTTGCAACCCGAAGGAGAGATGCAATTCATCTTATTACCAAAACACTGACAGCTCCTTTGGGAGGCCCTTGTGTAATTTACAGAGCCCTACACAACTTGCATAGTGAATGTATAGGGCTGACCCGAGGTCTCCTTCAGCAATGCAATCCTCTCTCTATCTCTCTTCCTTTCTTTCATTGCCTATCTTGGAAAGAGGCCGAGAAACGACAGCCTCGGCTACATCTGCAGGTCTTTGTTCCTGTTCCCAGCTGACAGATGGGCTGTTGCTGCCTTCGGATGCTCTCCAGTTTTCTCATAAGAGACCGAAAGGGAAAAGGCAGTGTTTGGTGTTGAATTGCTTGATCTTCGCTTAGAAATCATGACCGTCTAAATGAAAAGCCGGTTCACCTGGATGTGTCGGACCGTCTAGGTCGTGCTGCAGAAATCATCATCCAGTCCTGCACAAAATCCATCCTGAAGTAGGACAAACTCACACTGTGTGATTTGAGGGTTTTTGGCTGTGTGCCTCCTTCTGTGGGGGGGGGCTGGAGTGTTCGAGTAGCTTGAGCATATAAAAGAGCTTCAATTAAAAACGGCTCCTTTTAAAGAGGACATGTCGAATCGGTTTTGGCCAATACTCAAGGTTTCAATACGGACATCCACATCCCCTGGGCCAAGTAAAGGAAAAACAGTCCGACAGAAAGGCTGAGTGAAATCTCTGGCTCGTTCAGCATCAAACACTCGATAAGCATGTGCTTCCCCATACTGGAATCTTGCTTTTTTAATAAATGATGCTTCTCATGTCTTTGCTTTCCAGGTAGAAAGGATGAACTGGGTTATTTCAGGAGAAAACAACTCTGCCTACACACTTTACAGCCGAAGGGTTTAGAAAACTCCATGTGTTTGGTGAACCTTTTCCACTTGTTAAGATGTTAGAACTGAAGAAGCTGGAGGCCTGTTCCTACATGACAGGAGTTCTGTCAAAAGTCAGCATTTAAGGTTTGATGTTAAAATGTTTCTTTCCTCTCTCTCTAGAGGTTTGGTGAGGGTCGATGTGAATCTCCAGGACGAGGACATTGATCAGTGCTCCAGCAGCGGCTGGTTTGCAGGCACTCACCGCTGCAATCTGACCACCATGGAGGTGAGTAGGCCAAGCATTCACCTACACCCATTGAAATGGAGGTGTCAGACCGGGATCTTTGCTTGTTACCTGGAAAGAACCACTTTTGGGTGATGTAACAGAGTTAGTGGTTACTGGTGTCCTGCTGGACCCTGTTTGCATCTAGTAATTTCGTCTGACTCTCATATGGATTGTAAGTTGATAAGATTTTAACCACGTGTTAACACTCAGTACTCAAATGTGTCTCCAGCAGTAGTGCACCCCCACCCCAGTTACACATAAGATTTTATTGGCCAGGGTAGGGTGGGGATGCACTCTGTTCCAGTGGCGCATTGTCCAATTAACAGTACTTTATCCCATTAGCCCACTGCTAAGACCATCTCACAGACACCCACTGGTTAGACCGCCACACCCATTAACAGTTTGTGATGGATCTAGAATCTCCAGTACTCATTATGAAACTGGCTGAATATGATTAGTTGATTGCGCTTCCTCAAGATGTTGGTGATTCACTCAACACGCTAGGACTTAAGTCCAGCTCCTGAAGGCCTGACCAATGGGAGAGCTTGTTTAGCTACATCTACCTAGATGCCAAAGAGAGAAACCTCCTGATTGAGTCATTTTCTGTTGGCTGTTTCAAGAGTTTAACCCAGTCGAACTGTAATAATGAAGTAAGAGCATGACTGTACTGAATAAAAATGGACAAATATTTACAGGCGTGTTTTTTTTGTTTGTTTGTTTGTTTGGTTTTTTTTGGCTGGTATCCTTCGGCATTTTCTAAAGATTTAGAAGGTTCTTGGGATTCCCTCACACTGTGTACCAGCATACAAAATTCTGAACTATGAAGGGCCACATTCAGTAGTAAATCTTATAATCTCTGATGTGTTTGAAGTATATAATCCTGTTAGGTCTCCCAGATCTGCTGGACTTGATCAGCTAGTGGTGAAAAGCGGAAACTAAATCTGGTGAAATAATGTTTATCCACTATGCTGTCCAACCAAATGGACTTCAGTCTCAGATCTGCCCCAACTGTAGTTTTGTAAAGCTACTAAAAAACCACACTATTCGCTTTTTTTTTTATATATATATCTGCACCTCTATCAGACTTCTATCTTTTTTTTTTTTTTTTTTTACTGATTTTCTATGTATTTTCATCACTTTCTTCTATTTTATCCTGTATAGCTCTTTGAAAGGCCTTTGTGCATGACAATGGGCTATAGAAATAAACTTTACTTGACTTGACTTGACTAATGCAGCACTTAAAACCACAAGCGAGCTCGCAAGCTCTCCTTTTCATAACATATGCTTCATATAATAACCACCGTGCATGTTTTGTCCTGTGGGGAACCTGAGACCCAGCTCTCTAGGGACCAACACTTTCAGATGCTGTCACAGTGCATTCTCTCTCTGAACACTTCAAACTCACACAGAGTTTCGAGCTTTCCCATTCTTCTGCTGGGATTGAGTTCTGGATCTGTTTTCGGTGCCTTGAAGTTTCTCCATGTTCCCCAGACTTCTGACGAGCTCGTTATGTGTTGTTTGGATTTCAGATGAATTATCAGCAGGGGGATTTATCTCGTCGTGCGTAGCTGGTGAGTGTCTGCACCGCGCTGTGCTGGAAATCATTCTAACGCTGCTAATTAGGCTCCACTAGCTGCTCAGCGTCAGCGCTAGCAAGGATCTGGAGCTACCTGAGTGCTTCTGGACAGGCTGCTTAACCCTGTTCGACCGGCCGCTAACCCAGAGGAAGAAGCTTTGCTGCTTCTTCATTTTTTAACCGACAAGGATAAAGTTTTTTGGAGTAATCTGTTCTAGACAATATGACTGTTTATTGAGGTGTCTGTAGACTGACATCATCCATTCTAGTTGAATCAGGATGTTTATTGAGGTAATTTATGGACAAACATCTCCCATTCCTGATGTAAAACAGTGTTTATTTTCGACTAATAGCTCATATTGCAGTGTACATAAGTGTTTAACACGGTTGTTTATGTGCTTGGATCTCCTATGGTGATGTATGAGTGTTTATTTAGGTGTTTATGGACTAACACTTCCAATTCTAGTGTGTAGGAGTGTTTATTGAGGTACTTTTTGGACAAATATCTCCAATTCTAAAGTTTTTGTTTTGCTGTTTATGTACTAATGTCTCCCACTTTAGTGCACAGGAGCATTTATTGAGGTGTTTATGGACTAATACCTCCTAATCCAGTGTGCAGGAGTGATTTTAGGTCTTTAAGGACTAGCATCTCCTATTCTAGTGTATGGGAACATCTGCTGAGGTGTCTATGGTCTCCTATTCCAGTGTAGGAGCATTTATTAAGGCATTTATGAACAAATGTCTCCCATCCCAGTGTATAGGCATGTGTATTTTGATGTTTATGGACTAATATCTCCTGTGTCAGTGTACAGGAACATTTATCAAGGGCATTGATGAACTCTGTTCTTCTATTTTAGTGTACAGGCGTGTTTAGCGAGGGTGTCTATGGACTAATACCTCCAGTAGAGGCTTGAGTGGCAGAAATCCAGACATTTATGTCTGCCGCAGCAACAACAACAACAAAAAAAGTAATTATTGGAACAGCTGATGTCTTAACAGCTGTAATTTTTACGGAGGCTCATTAAGGCTGTGGCTGAATAACTGCCTCAGAACAGTTGGAAACTGTGCGCATGTCAGACTCGCCCCAAACATTCGGGGGGTGTCTGCCAGCTGTTGTGTTTCGGCGGCGCTGTGTGATTTGATCCCATCTACATCTATGAGATCTGACAGCGACGTCTGTCAGCGAGGCATCAGAGTGGCATATGGAGCCCAGCTGTACATGTGCCGACTGCTTGTAAAGGTTTCGTGTGAATGTGAGTGTGCGTGTGTTGGTCTGCGTGTGTGAATGTGTGTAGGTGGTGTGGGGTGGGGGGTTGGGGGGGGGGCTGTCTGCCTGCCTGCCTGTAAAGTTACGATCCATAATAAATGCAGCGTAATGGATTGGAGCGGACTCGCTGAATTATTGACCGTGCTCTTTGTCTGTGTGGTCCCTCTCTGGAGAACGCCAGCCGAAGAGGAGGAGGAGCGGACACGGAAGGTTCTGCAGCGCCAGCGTCCAATCCAAACCACGGCGAGGGAAAAAACGTCCCACTTACTTCATTATTCATCTTAGCCCAAATGTGGACGATCAGCCAAGACATGTTGGGTGTCCGAAGTTTGATTCCTTGCTTTGGGAGTAATCACTGATTTTTCCAAACAAGTATTCAAGTACATTCCCTCGTTAACAACCGGGGTGACAAAACCACTCTTCACACCAATACCAATACCGATCCCGCAACCTCGAGCATCTGTCATTGCTGATACTAATCCGATACCGCCTTTTTCCCTCTTCAATGACTAAGCTTAATAATAATACATTTGTTGATGCGCTTTGATTCCGAACTGGCTCCCTGCTTTCTGTAGAGTCCGCTATTTAAGTTATAAAGTTCATCTGTGTATCTCTCTTTACATCATGTTGCATAAAGTTTGGTTAAGCATTTACTTGATCATTATGAGGATTTTTTAAATATGCGAACCAGTGATTTTGTCCTTTAATTGACCGATACCTGTACTGAGTATCAAACTGGAACACCCCTAATGAACGTTACTGACTTCTAATGGAGTGTGATTTTCGGACACAGTTTACAAAGTCACTCAGTTTTATCAGTTGGCCTTCATCATCGTTTATTACGGTCCAGCAGTGACCATGGTCAAAATACACGGAACTGAAACAACCCGTTATAAACAGAGGATATTTTAAGCATATATTGACGTCTCCAGATTTTTAAATGTATTCACAATTTTAATGACTCCTGACTACTAAATCAAGAATCACGTACCAACACAATCTTCATTCATCCATCCATCCAGCAAACCATGTTCTGAGTTGCTTGTCCCAACCATGGTGGCGCCCGAGGGAAACAACCTGGACGAGTCACCAGTCCACAGGGTAGACACACATAGTCATGCACACAATCACACACAGGGACAATGTAGCATCTCCAGTTTACCTGATGCTCATGTCTTTGGGCTGTGGGAGGAAACCCACACAGACTTGGCAGGACATTTTTACTCTGGTGCTGGAGAACCTGCCTCTGAGGATCAGCTGTGTTCAGGCCATTAAGGGATGATAGAGATGATAGAGAGTGATTAGACCGCTGCACCTGACCAGCTCTGCCATCTCTGCAGTACAGTTATACCAGGAGATGCAGGACCAGGGCATCCAGGACCATCAGAGACGCGTCTCACCCCGTAAAGTCTGACCTGTTGAAGTAAGGCATACAATTCCAGAGTTTTGTGGCCAAAACAGACACGATACACGACTTTAACTGACCCTTGGTCACTCTGGCTGGGACTCGAACCCAGGACCTTTTTGCTGAGGGTCCATAATGATCTCAAATAGACTTTTTTTTCTTTCTGTGTAAGCAAAGTTTCTGTAAATCTAATAAACAGTTGTAGCAGTGTCTAGTTTTTTTTTTCTTTTTGACCAGTTGTTTGAACCAGATTGTTTATTATCTAGTCCCTTTAGCAACACTCTTTGGAGCGATGAGGTCTCAGTGAGTGTGAAGAGCAAGGGGCACTGTGTGTGCGTGTCTGGGGATGTGTGTGTTCTCTAAATATAGCATCGTCTCCACCTAAGTCGGCGGAACTGTGGTTCCCAATCCGTGTCTTGTCATTTGAGATAAGCCAAGAAACCATCACAGCATGGCCCGACATTTTCGATGAGGATGTGCTCCGGAAGTGGAGGTGCCTGGCTGGCCAGCGTTAACGCGTGCATTAGCACCAGCACCACCGCTGCGGTGTCACTTCTCTGCCTCAACGAAGGCAAAATGAACTGGAGACATTTCAGAGGAATAATCAAAGATCACGGCATGCAGTCGGAGAACATTGGCACAGCGGGATCTCCTCTTTTTCCGGAAAGCGAGAATGCGCGTCACACTGTTGGTCAGAACATTATGCCTGGGCTGCACGGAGAGAACAGTGCACTTATTTCACTGCTCTGCAGGAGGCACGCCGCTCCCGCCTGCCATACAATGAATTGCCCGGTAATGAAATAATGTGGAGTGAGATTATACCTGCAACACTTGAGACCTCTGGAAAGCCTCGACAATTTAGGCAAGTTTCTGGAAAAATGTTTGAAACTGCGAATGAGGAAAATGGTTGATATGAGTGTTTTCTTGACACTCATGAACTTGTTTTCTTGTTCATCAGCCCTCCAACCCCCCCTTGACAAATATTTTATTATGTACATTATTGACCCCAAATATTGACAAATATTTTGCTTCATTATGTATATCACCAGTGTTCCACTCTGGCAAAATTTGTTACATTATTACATACATCAGCAACACCCCTCCCCTGTCAACAAAGATTTTGTTTCATTATGTAGGTCGTCAACCTCCCCATCCTCCTCAACACATATTTGGATTTGTTTCATCTATCGCCAAGTCCCCCCATCCCCCATCTATATAATTTTTAATTGGGGGGGGGTGGGGCGCGATTGGCATCATATTTCACACATGGATTACAAACCTTTACTTTGTGATATGAACCATCAGGAAACACACAAAGTACCAGCAAGGTAGTTCTATTTCATTTTCCAGTCACCTGGAACTGTTCACTGAGATTAAGGAGGTGAATTTAATTGCCTTTTTGTACCTTGCCACTCTAGAGAATCAAGTCTGGCTAAATTTGAACCATTTTTCGACCAAATCAGGAGATAACCGAGGCTCCAGACTGAACTCCAGGGGCAGGTCTGAGTGGTCACCTCATGTGGGTGCATAATTACGAAGCTCCAAGAAGTTGTTCCTGAGAAAAGCAAAAAAAAACCAAACTGTTGCTGAGATGGAAACCAGCGGATCGGTGAGTCATCACACCTCCGTTACCTAGTTGCCAATAAAGCACACAGAAGGATGGCGTGATTTTTTTTCCCGCACACTTGAATCTTTCAGTTTTGACCTCAAGTTCAGTTCTTAAGTCACTTGGATTCCACATTTGTTCATGTGCAGATCATCTCAACCCGATGCGTGAAGGAGTAGAACATCTTAATGTTGTCAAAGATTTTCGTTTTCATGGCCTTTATTGCCCAACTGCCATTCTCCGAGTATTAGGTCCAGAATTAGGTCCTGCTGGGTACAGTTTTCAGACCGGTTTCAGACACAAATCAGGCATGTTATGTAAGCGTAGGAAGCACAGAGCTACCAGTTAATGGTCCGTGATCTTGAAAAAAAAAACCCAAATGTGCTTCTCTCCTCCATGCATATGCATTTGAGGCAGGATTTTGCTGTAAAAGGGAGATGCTGGAAGGGGAGCTGATTATTCTGCTGGATTTACTGAAGCTTGAGGAATGAGCTCAGAGCAAAAATGCTATTTTGCAAATGTTCCTCTTTTATGGCTCAGGGACATGACGGTGGTTCTCCTCACGTTCCTCAGGATAAACAGCACTAGACTAAAAGGGGACATGAGACACCTCCGGCCCAGATGAAAGTATAAGGGCTTTAATAGTTATTCACTGCATCAGAACTGAGAAGGCTTTTAGTCTTGGATGAGAAACGAGTTCTTGTCTTTAGACGCAGACAAAGGTGTGACTTTATGGAGATCATCAAGAGGAGACATGTGAGATTATTGGATTCTTTTGCTCGGGAGAAATATTACTGACTTAAGCTTGAGTGTCCTTTCATCATTGTCTTGGGTGCAGGTATTAAAGAGAGAGTCCCCTTTTGTTCTTCTCAGTGGTTCTTTCTCACGCTTTTAGGGATTTTTTTCGGCACCCTAGGGAATTCTGGAACTCTGCTTTGGGACATTGCTGATCACAGCACTGAAAGTTTTTCAAAAAATACCTTCAACTTCAAGATACATCATCAGAAGGGGCTTTTTTTGGTCTTTAAATCAGAAAACCCCACTCTAGAAAGGACTTTGGCGCCACTGTAGAAGTGGCATGGTCACACTGAAGGGTGACATTTTAAATTTTGTCCAGAATGTCCCTTTTATCTTTCTAAAAAATTGTAAATGTGTAATCAAAATCATATGATCAGTTATTCAATTCATCAGGGCATTTCTACACAAACATACAAACCATATCTCACACCTGGCTGCGCAATATATCGTCTATAAATGATCATACCGATATCAGTCTCTGCAGTACTGATTTCACACATGACTGCGTTGTGCAAATGAACCTCTTTTCTATGACCAATCACAGCTCCAGGTGAGTAAATGGGTGTTCAGATGAATCGAGGTCTTCATGTAATCCAACAAAGGTCAGATTATTTGAATCTTTAACCATTAAAGACCCTGACCCCTGGCTGAGGTGTTTTGATAATGTTTTGTGGGTTTGTGTAAAATATTATTCACAATTAACCAGCATTTATTATTTTTCCAACCTCTGTCCCTCACAATTAAACAGGCCTTGCCTTTAAGTTTAATACAAATCTATTGAAAATGATTTAATTTCTGGCTGGCTGCCCTCTACTGCAGCTCATTCCAAAGGCAGCACAGTGTTGAAACACTCCTTAGAACTTCAGCGTGAAGGGGCAGGGCTGTTTAAAGAGATCTATGTGCACATGTGGGTTTTGTGACATCACAAAACTGTTGTTTGAAAATCTGCAGCTTATTAATATATATAAACTGTATAGATTGGGGTGTGAACATACAACAATATTTACGCACATTAGGCCTTTTTAAGTCCAGAAAGTGATGATATGGGCCTTTTAATATACTAAGAGGCTGAATAATCGCAATACCTATATTTTATCCGTATCATGCGGTCCTAGTATAAGATGTGCCAGACAGAGCCAAGGGCAGCAGAGAAGCTTTTGACCATTAGAGCACAGTGGTGATGCGGAGGACGGTCAGCGTGAGCGCACAGCATCCTTTTGCAATAACGATGTTTGAACTCTGGGGTCCTGACACCGGAACAATCTCTGGTTTATTTATTATCACAGAAGAGGCGGCCAGGTCAGTACTAGCCGAAGAGAGTCCTGAGGGCGCGCTGTCACTGTGGGCCACTCACACGCCTCCAAATATATCCCCCTACAGACTGACTCTGCCAGGGCGAGTCAGTGGGAGGTGAAACTCCCATCGCTGTCTACGGCAGACTGAAGGACTGAAGCCTGAGCACTTTGATTCAATTTAGTTACTCAGTCGTCAGGGAAACGCCTAAATTGCTTTGATGAAATGCCAGTTTTGAAGCTGCCAAACCTCATGACTTCAGTTCGTCCACAGAAACGTAGCCCTCAGAACTCAGTAAATATAACCGGTGTAAAACAGTCTAGAACCGGCGTTTACCCTCAGAACTCAGAGTGTATCAGTAAACT